>JAECUM010061920.1:0-17192 GCA_016617855.1 Megalonaias nervosa | reverse complement strand
GAGAGAGAGAGAGAGAGAGAGAGAGAGAGAGAGAGAGAGTTATTACCAAGCGTTGGGAATTTCAGAGGTGTGTTTTCCAGAGATCAACTGCCAGATCAAATCCGCGACGACGGCAGCTGTGTGATTAATCTTCAAAATTATTATGAAGGCTCCGGAAACCATTGGGTAGCAGTATATAACGATCCACAGCAGCGTGACATGGAGTACTTTGATTTCTTTGGTTTACCTCCTACAGATGAAGTGATACGGTACATGAACACGGCTGCAGAAAACAGTTTTCCTCAACAATGTTTCCACTCGTGGTGCTGTATATAATTCCATGCAGCTTCAGGATGTCAATGACAGCACCTGTGGATGATACTGTATTTTTTTTATATCCAGCAGAGATACAGCGGAACATCACCTGTCGTAACAATCTTATCTCTGTTACAGCTGCATCGTCGGTTTGTATATAGGTAAAATATAATATAATTCAATCTAATCATGGACTCGTGTTGTCTCAAGTGTAAAGCTCAAACGGGTAGTAAAATCCTCACAGAGGTGGTAACTAAAACTAATCGCCTCATGATCAAGTCGTTCTGCGAGGTATGTGGCGCCTAAAATATCGTAGATTGTGACAGGTCGGGCAGCAGTTCCTCTTGAAGCCACAACGTGGTCGGTGTCGCATTTGCATGAAACATCGTTTCCAGTGACTTAATGTACATTTTCTGTATAAAAAATGCATCATTGCAGACACTATGATCTGGACACGAGCTTTGAAGACCTTCGGACAGAACGAAATCTGTGTGTGGGAGATTGTAAACAATGTGGTGAGAGTCAGATCATAGGTGGTGCTATTGACATCCATACACTGATTGGAAAACTTACAAAACCACGCGGAGGATGGACATCACCAGGACATAAATATATAGAATCATTATAGTCCACTGGAAAAACAACTTGATGACAACGATCAACCTCTGGCTGGTCAGGAGCCTTATAACGATGTGGATGCCATTGTCATGCAGCATGATATTTGTTACAGAGATCATCCAGACGATAAGGTAGGATGTGATAAAAATCATGCTGAGGGACTTAAAGGAACTCAAACCCACACATTTCAGGGAACGAGTGGACCGCGCTTTGGTACGTGGAATCATAGGAACTAAACATACGTTGGGCATAGGTGTTAAAACACCCAGCGTGTAACCAGGGGTTGCTGTAACGGATTTATGAAAGTTATCAGAATCGAAGATGCTCGCCGAAAAACTTCACAAACCTGCTCGCAAGCATTTCTCCACGTCGCAGTCATTGCTGTGAGGGTAGATGATATATTGTCTGCCGATCTCGTCGACATGAGAGACTACAGGACATACAACGATCATTTTTAGTATCTGCTGACAGTCTGTGTTTAGCAAATACGCCTGGGTGGTTTCTCTGAAAAACAAAAAAGGAAATTCTGTCTTTGAGGCTTGTAGGCGTGAAAACGCCAGGTACACGCAAACCCGAAAAAATTATGGGTCGATCATGGTAGTGAATTTTACAACAAAGAAGTTTCAAACTTGCTTCAAAAAAATAACATCGACATGTACAGCACACAAAATCAAGTCAAAGCCGCTGTGGTGGAGAGATTTAACAGGACTCTAAAACATTGCACGTGGAAAAGATAACACCAACAGATACTTTGAATTTTACCTGACATCGTTGACCAGTATAATCAAGCATGGAATCAAAGCATTAAAATGTCTCCAGCAGAAGCCTCACAGAGTCACCGTAAACAGGAGGTCACAGACGCCTTGTTTTTTAGACATAATTTTGAAATGGGTGACTGCGTAAGAATCAGTAGACAAAAACCACGTTCGAAAAAGGATATACACCCAACTTTACCGAGGAATTCTTTGTAGTAGATACGGTCAAGAAAACAATTCCAGTCACCTATATGCTTAAAGATGCTTCAGGAGAACTCACTGAAGGTTCTTTCACGAACAGGAATAACAAAAAACTAGCGAAGACGTGTCCAGAATCGAAAAAGTCATCTCGACCAAAGGCAAACAGTCTCTCGTCAAATCGTTTGGTTATCCTGACACGTTTAACTCGTGGATTCAGACGGCGGCTTTGATCTCTCTTGTTAACTCAGCGCATAAGGCATTAATGCCTCGGAAATAATCATATCGTACGCTTCTGACACCTTTATACCAGAGGCTTGTTTGCACTTCGCCGCATACTCTGGAATTCCCATCACCTCAAAAATACGCTTAAACACATAATAAAGTTTGAAAAATTTCTGACGACCTGGAAGCGACACTCTCGTCACCAAATTATGCAACTGACAAAACTGACTTCTCTGGGATGCTGATAAATTAAATCGCTTTAACTTATTGTGGATATGGTACTGATACTTATATATTTATGCTGATCTCTAATGACTGTGACACCGTCTCCTCCATTGGTCATTCTCATACTTATCTATGTCCACCTCATCTATGCCCATCTATTATACCATACTGTAACCTCTAACACATTCACTCACACTGAGACAGAACACTCTTTTTATACCTTTCATCCCATGACACAAAACCATCCATCCGCTTAAACACACCGCGGAAAAAAGTGGTCCAGAACCACACATCTTTTCCTGCGTCTGGCTACATCCATAGAAAACTCATTTCTCTTCATTAGAGTAACAACAACGCAAAAAAGTGGTCCACAACCTCCATTTTCCACTTTGTTTTCACTGCGTTTGACCACATGAACAGAAAACACATTTTTCTACGTTTGAGTAAACACCCCTGAAAAGTGGTCCGGAATCCACATTTTCTTGTACTACTATTTGATGTGAAGTTTTATCTGTATCAACGCATGACACCCTAACAATAACAACAACAAGCCCTCACCCACCCACTCCTGTGATTTCCGATCATAATTTACAAACCCCAAATTAAAATAGACCATTAGAAGTAAAAAGAATGTAATTGCACAGACCTTCTGCACTCTAGCACTAATTCTTTTTGCCGGATAAGGTTATGTGGCAGGCTTTACAAGCCAATCTTCGGAAATTCTTGCATTTCGCTTCGACAAACATGTTCCAGCAGTTGTTATTAAGGGTCGGGGTCATATGTCAAAGCAAGAGATCTCACTAAAATTGCTTTTGAAAGGTTGAAATGCGCAGAAAATAACAATAACGAATGCTATAACAGCACGTGCCATATGCAAGCATATTTTTTTTAAAAAAAGGAATAGCCTGGTTTAAATAGTATCAACCATTTTCTACATATTAATATAATGATCATAACAATATATCACTGGCATGACGAGCAATGACACTTTAACCTATATTACTGTATTAAGAATCGACGATTCTTGACTAGTGAAAATCGAGCTAGCATTATGTCGCAGTTAAGAGGCTAATGAAAGATAACGTCAATTTACATAAACGTGAATGTTCTGTTGATGAAATCTGCTTATCTGATGACAGAAAGGAAGTAAATTGGAATTACAAGGATTAAATGATCATGGTTGGGTATTTATCGATGTGCAAATTTTACCTAATCGCTCACAAAGTAAATAAAGTCCTTTAACATGAAGTCCTTCATGTAATCCTAGATTGAGTTATCCTTGCTCTGTCTGCGTTGCTTTCATCACGGCAGGTGTTCATACTTATGTGTAAACAAAAGTTCGTGTTTATGCGAGCAAGTAAACACTTTTATTTCACCACTTTACTGTTACGTTCTGTACCAATCTTCTGTTTAGTCACTTCTATATATTATGTACTTCCCCATATTTTTGTATTGTTCCCGTCATTTTCTTTTTCTCTGAAAAGATGCATTTGATCAGATATAACCATAGCTTATCAGCCATATGGACGGAATTGCGTTTTCTCTGCAAAATTTCAAAAGATATACCCATTATTTAAATAAATGAAAGAAATTTTTCAAATGGTAAAGAGCGAAAGATCATGCAAGATCGAACATAATAACTTGCTGCCATTAAACTTAGATTCGGAGTCTCAGATCCGAAATCCTGTTTTTGTTTAAATACCGGTAGGCCTATATTGACATTGATGTTACATACCGGTAGGCCTATATTGACACTGATGTTAAATACCGGTAGGCCTATATTGATATTGATGTTGCTACATATTCAGTGCATGGGCGATATTATGGCAAGTATTTACATGTAAGTAAGAGTCTTTTGGACCGGGTGGTGGATAGTTTTCTATTTTTTCCTTACAACAGGTGTAATATATTTCGCCGTCTTCGACAATCTCTAAATAGTTCCATAAAATAGTTCCCTTTGTACAAGTGTATGTAAGAGTTACACCAATATATTTTGCTCAGTTTTTTGCTAATTAGAAATATTTAAAACTTAATACTGCAATATTGCATGCAGATGACACGGGTTTTTTTTAAAAAAAAAATAAATAAATGAAAATTGAATGTTTTATTAACCGGAAAAGGACAGTGAGCATTATGTCTGCTTATTTACATCGACAGCTTCCGATTAATTTGAAACGCGAACAAGATGACAATGTTAGGGGCCACTTGGCGACGATCAGGTTAGAAATTATAAATTGATGAATGAAAGTACTACGGTTTGTGCATTTTATATATCGTTGTTGTCAGTCATTTTTTTCTAAATTACTGAGGAGGGGGATGCAAACTGTCGGGAGTGTAGATAAATACTATAACTTCTTTTCCATGTTAATGTGCTTGAAAAACTGTCAACATCATACACACAGATCTGCCGTCGGATACTGTACTTAACATTAAGATCTATCGAGCTCGTTTTACTTATAATTTTTAATCGATATGAGCAGACCTAGATATGTGATGGCAGATCGGGATCTATGCCGATGGCAGCGTTTCAAATAAATACGGTAATACTTGAATTGTAATGTAGTTATATCCCATGGCTTTGAGGTACTTGATTTCAAGCCAGATTATATGGCTCCAAAAATGTATGAAATCAAGGCTAGGGCAAATTTTGTTTATCTATTTATATTGATTGATTTGCTTGTTTAGTTATTCGTTTATTTTATGAATGGTGGGAGAGTGATTTAACCTATAAAAGTAGGCAGTCATTCAAACGTCCAACAATTGATTTACTACAGTGATATGCCACAAGTGACCCAACTAAGAGATGACGACAACGACGTCAAGAACAGTATCATAATAGGCTTTGGAGATCACACTTTCACACTTACCTATCAGATCTCCCAACCCAAGTACCTCCTAAAAGTTCCCCATAATTTTCCCCACTGGGGATATGTTACACACACGTGCTTCCGCGAGGAAGCTTCGTTTGTCAAATCCATTTCAGGGGTTCCTGGGTTGGGAGACTTTATAGCTCAGTGTGATCTCATGCACGTCCATTATAATATCACATTCTAAGATTTTAGATTTTACTTATCATGTCTTCTGCCATATGTTTTCTTTCTTTTCCATATCTTTGTTCCATAAAATACCCTACGAGTTTTAAGATAAAGCTATCAGATACTGCTGAAATTGTTGAAAGTATTACGGGTTTATTTAATGGCTCTAAAAGATTATCTTTCATTATTGATATTGTTTTATCTGTCAATGATATTTTTTCTTGCACATCATTGAATGTTAGCGTGATTGACTAAGTACATCATTCTGGTTTTTAAAGCTGGAAAATATCTGATGGTATTTCATATCTGATATAATCTGGTCGAACGGATTGAATATATTTCTTGGACTTCGCAAGTTTTGATAACTCAGCTTTACTCTTGAAGACAGCACCATCACGCCAAATTGCATCATAGGCGTTGCCATTCCTGTTTAACGAATGTATGCGTTAGGCCCCAAATATAACCCGTCTACATGGGATCGTTGCATCATTGTTTTGAGTCATCGTTTATAAGTTATCGGTTTCGTCTAATACATTTGAAGGACAACCGTATATCTACTCCACATTGCCAGATTTGCAATCATCGATTCTGTACTGGCTTGTGCCAGACGTTTTGAGATGCTTCATTTTACTAACCGGGGCTGGCATTGTTATTGTTGATAGAAGTGCAACTTCTCGTGGCAGCACAACCGCCTTAAAGTCTCTAATCGTCGTAGTCGATTTCGAATTGACCTCTCTAATACATAATTGTATCGTCAAGGTGTCCCGACGCATATTCATCGCGTTCGAGTCCTTATCCACGAAGGTGAAACGAAGGTACATCAATCAGAGATTGTTGCATGGTAAATACACAGATACCATCGTAGGAATCGAAGCAGACCACCCAGGGCTCATATGAGACGAACCCGAAGAATATGTAACCTTCAGAAGGTACGCTTCCCGCGGTTGAACTTGTAACTGCCACTGATGATGTCAAGGGTTAGATTAATCTGAATCGTCGAGGTGATCCTAACAATGTATGGCGTGATATAACTATCACCGTCTGATCAGCACTCAGAATTCATTGGTCTGAGGGAGTCTTATTATGATTTTTGGGACAACCGCATACTGGTTTTAGCAGCGACTGTCCGATTGTTCGAGGTCAACCTTGTACTGTGGAGATTCGATCGACATGGCAAAACTGAGTGTAGGTTCATGTTCGCCTATATTGATTTTATAGTCTTTTTTTGGTCACCCACGAAATTTTCCTTCAGATTTCATCATTCATTGGGTCGATTTAGTACGCGCCAGAGGAAAGCCCAATAACATTCCAATTTGCGCAACCGTCAGAAGAGAACACAAGCGAGTTATTCGCATCAAGGCCCCCAAACGACCGCACTCGAATATTAGGCCGACTGCGATAAACTCGCAACGACACTAGTGCCATCTCGAGTGTGTTGGATTGCCCTGCGGTGATTGGTGTCGGAAAAACCATGTGAAATTCCGGCTTCATTGACGAAATTGTAATCATCGACACAGTATAATACAGGTGTGACAATCTCAATTCATGTCGGCACGAGACTGGCAGCCACTTGTCGCCGATATTACATACACCGCCTGGCAATATCTATTGACGCACAATTATCCTATATAAAGACCAGGCCTATGATCCGTGGCGACATCAATCTTTGCCACCAATGATTTGCTGTGGTAGAAATTACCGCCCATACCAAAAGTGAAAGTTGTTTGTCCTAAAAGCGTGAGCATGGTACTTCCTGCAGAGACAATATGCTTAACTTTGACAAGTGGAGGTCCGTTTTGATGGGAATTTGCCATTAGAATTTCTCAGACACAAGCGTGACTGTCGCTCAAGTATCAATGACAAATTTGGCATTGCGACCATGGATGCTGGATGATATATGCATTCCTGCCTCTGTACCTTACAGAATGGACTCCAGCCGAGTGCCGCCAGTTGTTTTGTTTTGTTTTCTTCACTCGGTGTCGACCTGGATGATTACTGCTGAGCTGCGCATCTTCGTGAAGCGCTGGCTGTAACTTGACCTATGGTGACTTTGTTACCATTTTTTCACGTCTGTTTAATTTTGAACAGTTTTTCTTAATATGGGACATATTAAGAAAAACTGTTCAAAATTAAACAGACGTGAAAAAATGGCCACATTTAAGGCCACATTTGAAACATTTGACGCGAGTCAAAATTAAACAGACGTGAAAAAATGGCCATATTTAAGGCCACATTTGAAACATTTGACGCGAGTCAGAGATTTAGAGTCAGAATTCTTATAAGAATCCTCTCTAACATTAGTAACTGGTGTTACGATTCAATGTTCCTAAAACAAGTAACACGAAAGAGCAAAACCAACAAGTTTTGTATAATTGAAAAATATAATTTATTTCCCTAAAATACTAAGTGAAAGAATTAAAAATAACTTAACAGTTTGGTGAATGCATTCACAAAGTCTTAAATGTTCCATCAATTTCAAAAGTTTAGGGTAATCCGAATGAGTTCCAAATGTATTCCAAATGATAGTCTGTATTGCAATGATGTATCAATAGTACAGAAGAATCACTATGTTATAATCCCAAAATGACTTTCAATGAATTCACGGTAATCCCCTGACAGCTATAAATCCATATATTATTAAATAAATTCACAGTAATTTTGTACAGCGATTATATATCCAAATAGTCTTTAAATAAATATTAGAGCACCTATAATTCCAAATGATGATTCAATTAAATAAACGAATCAATCCTCTCACTATATTTCTTCCACAACTGATAGTACTACTAAAAGTGCCTAATTCTACAAAATATTTCTATTATATAAAAAAAATCAATACGCATTAGAGAGAATGCAGTTCGAGGCTTGAATGAATTATCTTGGTATTTTGCAATCACTCTGTCAGTAAACAGATCAGCTATTTTAACACCGATTAATCATAAACTGGGTGAGCTTGGCCTTTCAGAACTCATGTTCTGGAGTTTGGTCACATGATATTTACTTGTACTTACAGTACGACTTCATCTTGGAACTTTATTAACGAATCGACGCACTTGATACATGACTCATCTTACAGTGCGAACTTAGTATTGATAAGGAATTAAGTATTTAAAATATTACGAATTATGAATGATAATATACGTAATGTAGGCGTACATAACGCTGAGATTTTAGCGGGCTGGGACTACTTTTTCAACATAACTATTTCGTCCGCGAAAGAAAACGGCGAGATACATGACTTTTTGCTCGGTGCTCCAACCATTGAGATGGGCAAGTGCCTCGAAATATGACTTATACTATAGTCAGGATCCAATCCGTCAAATATTGCAGGTTTGATAAGATATGACTTCGTCCGACTTGTAAGATTCATCAAATTATCTGCGGTAGAAAGGCGAGCTCGCACAGAACTTGCGTCATGTATACTACATATTGCATGAGTACCCGGGAGCAAGTTATGTTTGCGTTTGATGGGCTCCAAAGTCAAGTTTGCGCAATTTCTTTTTTTTTGGGTGGGGGTGGGGGGTGGGGGCTCGGAAAAGACTGGGGAAGTGTTATAATCTGATTTTCTCACACCAAAATCTGTACCTTCCTTTTTACTCTCTTGTACAATATTAACATGTTGTGTACTACTAGATGTTATGAGAGCGCATATACTCCAGATGTATGCAACCCCTGCGGCTGTGCATCAGCGCAGGACGCTTTAGCTGATGTATGCGACTCAAGCATATGCGACGCGGCGCATGGTTCCTTGTTTATTTTATCTGCGTTGCAACATTTCTTGTACTAGTTGCCGACTGTACAATACTATCATGAAGAGCGCAAAGAGTTGCTTCTGACTTGTCGTCAATGCGCTTACTCAGGCTATTTTCGACCTTTGCCGCTAGCCCAATCACAATCTGGATGATATCCCCATTTGAACGTCGCGTGCTCCTCTTAGGTGAGCCTTCATCCACCATCCCGAAAGGGTCTTTGAAAGATGTATCAATCATAGCAAACTCTGCAGCCACATCTCTATCCTTGGCACTTGGCACACGGAATCAGGCGGTGTTACAAGTTATTCGTTATTTAGTATTCTGTACGCCATGCTAAAAAAATAATTATATGAGCGCCTTCTTCCTATCCCACAACTGCCACCAATTAGTATGAGACGTGCTAGGAGTCGTGCATTAAAATATTTTAGAGTTTGGTACTGAACCTTCCCTCTTGCTGATCGTACTTTGGTTTTCCAGTGGCTGGTATCGGCGCCCGATAAATCTTGTCCAGCCCTGACGATTACCTATGCGTGCAATATAACATAATTATTTCTTTAATCACCTCTAGCATCGTTTCAGGCAATTCACCACTAGCCTACGTATTAGAATAATTACCTCACGATTATCTTGATCCATTTTCTCTAAGCCGTTTGCTCTAAAGACGACAGGATCAGAATCCAGAATCCGCTCACCTTCAGCCTTTATTTACACCAGGTACCACATGACCTATCATTTTACCCGACGAGTCTATTCATAACTGAACCATCCAATCTTTGATTTGTGGACACTTAACAAAACGACCGACTTTTGATGCTCGGTAAAACCTCTGTCATCCTTCCCTTTGTCAGAGCTGTGTTGCAATTTGCGTTGAAATTCAATTAGCTTAAGAAACGCTGTATATATCTACATAGGAATTAAACACTTCCTTTTAGATATATTAAGAAGTTTTAAAAGGAAACTTTGATTTTTTTTTTCATGGGAAATGTTATAAATTTACCATTTCAGCAGACTCCCAAATTGAATTTAATTCCTCGACATCTTCAAAACAATAGCTGCTAGACAATTATGCCTTTGCAGGAGGTTTCAAGGAAAAGTGCTGCTAGTTATGACTAATAATTATAAAAGTAAAATTTGATTTAAGATTACAGGCAACTAATTTTGTATGAGCTATGGAACCATTCTATGTGTGGATGTATATTAAATACCATATTTAAAAGAATGAAGGTCGCTGACTGGCTGAAAATAGTAATAGGAGAAAAAATTTACTTAATTTTTCAGATGAAGCTTGCGTATGGGTAAACTGTATGCATTTGTAGCTTCAACTTAAAACCATTTTATTTATCGCTGTCGCCGCACAGGTGTTACTGGATATAGTAGACAGCAATAGGGATTGTTTAAAGAAAAAATAAAAAACGATGCGCACAGCATATCATTTGAATCGTTGTAAAGTTTTCTCTTCGATAGATCTTTCATAAAATGTAAGCGTGATTTGCAAATATTGCTCTAGTAATTTGGCCAAACATTAACGTTACGTTAAGTGGCAACTGAATTAGCTGTTTGTGCCCAACAGGCGGTAAGCATTTTGACATAAAAATTGTTGGGAAAACATTGGATTATTTTGCGATTCTGTCAGCAGTGATACCAATTTTCAATTATTAGAATCTGCTTACATGGTATTTAATGTAACCGTTTAAACATATAGAGTTATTTGCCAGTTTGTTGGCATTCCTGATAAATTCCAAGTTAGAGTATTTAAAAAGAACATGTGCACACCAACCAGTCGTTGGCAATCGGCTATTCTTAACGCAAATAAAAGAAATAAATAGATTCCACACAGCATATGATTTTCAATTTGGAATTATGTTGTGATTTATTTTATCCAAACGCCGTGATATCGATTGGATTGAAATGGGCCATAGAATTCATTATTTTATCACTGTTAAATAAATTTAAAGGTTAACGAATCTATTTTACCAAAATGAGATGAAAATAAGTACTGAACACATCACATTCTCAGCTTTCCGACATGTGGGACAATTTGCAATTTAAATTTCATAAATGGACCTTGCATAGAATGTTCGGTCTCTCTCGAATTCGATTGTGTCAATTGAAAGCATAAAAATAAAGATAATGACAAAATGTCATGCATATGTTTGTGTCCCGAAATCAAAAAGTGATAGCTTCTGCAGTTATTATTTCACACAAAAATTGTCTTAAACATATTTTTATTGTTATGAAGCAGTTTGGACAGGTTATGAGCTTTTACAGCTTACAAATACCCAGGGCCGTAGAGAGCGATCACGGGCCCTGGGGTAAGAAATACCCAGGCCTCTCCTAGTTCTTGTTCAAACAAAATTTTTCTTTTATAAAATTAAAAAGTGTTGTTCGGTCCGGGCCCCCTTACGGGCCCGGGCACCGGGGATATATCCCCGGTTGCCCCACCCCCCTCTTGTCGGCCCTGCAAATACCTCTCTCATACAGAGGATACTCACAAATTAAACAGAAAGAAACGGAACAATAAATATTCCTTGAAACAGAATTATATCAGTGATAAGAAGTTATAACGGACATTCCACAATAATTAAGGACTTTAATAATAATATTATATATATTTGATGGGAAAATGATTAGTTAATTGAAGCCAGTATTTATTTCTGACACCCAATCACACTTTCTCGGTGTTTTCGCTCGGCATGAAAAGGAAAAACCCAACACCTCAGATATATTACGAAAAGGAGTCTTATCGGGACTATTTAAGAAAAAGACACATGATAAAAACATGGCTGCACCCATACAAGACAGTAAAAGATCGATAATTATATGCACATTTAGCTGTAATTTTGGCGCACATACAAAAGTTTACACATATCAAATCCCCTAATACACTCGAAGTATCTCCTGGAAAGTTTTAAAAAAGTTTGAGTATGTGCGACTACTGGAAATAAACCTTCTTGACAGGAAATAATTATCTATGGAGTGAAAAAGAATAGCGTACGGATTAAACATTCGGATATCCTGCCGAAATCTGTCAATCGGAATAAACTTGGGTCTCTTCACCAATGTTTAGAGAAGCGCCTTGAAAACACCATTACAGACGCCATTGCATATACAATCTTGTTTACTACGTGATGTCATGTCACACTATCATAGGATGCATTACACGCGATGAATTACTCTTGGCCGAAACATTGTCTTTTCCAGGTATGAACTTATAAGAGAATTTCTCTTTATGGATCTGTGAAAATAATTCCACATGTTTCATAACGCTTTTGGTATGGTTATGTTCTACAGCATGTGACTAGTTAACTGAAATATTCTGGTAATTTCTCCTTTTTACGCTATATCTTTCCATGAAAGTATTTCCGAGGTGGATTTTGGTAGAAGAACTACTAGATCTTCCGATTGAAAAAACTGGAAAGAATGTATGCAGCCTCGGTTAGAGCATCTTCTGTCTTTTCCATCGGGTTGAGGAAAAAAAAAATTAAAAAATGTTCGAATTAGTTGCCAGTTAGAACTTATTCGAAATTACGTATGTTCTCATGGAACAATACGGCAGCGGAATGAGACAAAGTCACATTAGGAGTATTCAAGGATTTTGCTGTTGTAACGTATGGGGTGCACTCTGGTGGAGGCAAATCACCAAACACCAAACACGTCAGATGGGTGTGTATTCCTACAACCATTTCCGAAGTAGTTTTACGACCTGACGATGGCCAAGTGTACTTGTTGTCTGTTGCAAGGTTTTTCCCTATCTGTGCAAAGTTCGGTGCCATTAGAGTTCAGATTAGTAAATGTTAGCGTTATCAATTAAGATTAACATAAACAACAACAAAAACGATGGCCTTGTTGGTGATGATGATAATGATCATGAAATCTAATTCGTACAGAATTTCTAGTATTATTGTTATACAAAAAAGCATTATGAATCAAACATAAAAGTTTCCAGCATCCTGAACGAGAACAACAATGTATTACGTAATCAGTTAATTTGTTTATTTGTTATTGTGCTTATTCATTTATTTATTGCATATAATTGTTTTTTTACCCAGAAAAAGATACTAGTAAGTTCTTTAAAAAAATCTTATTTTGATTTAATAAAAAAGAAAATGAAGAAGAAAAAAATATACACCTGAATTCACATTGAGAAACTTTGTCAGTTTGATGTATGCACCACATGTTTTATTTTCAGAAGATGTTATTGTGGTGAAACAGTTTCTTTTTAAGGAAAACATGACTGTTACAAAGACAGACATGTTCTAAAACACGGTTTTATATATGTGATAGGCGGGATCTTATAATGGTGATAGCTATCAAATTAAGAGGAAGTAACCAACATAGAGCGATCATGATGGATTGTAGTCAGTAGTGACCCTTTATTTAAATTAGGTGGCAGCACGTAACAAAGAGACCGAACATTACTTTTGGTTTACTTTCTGCTATACAAACAACTAATCGATAGCATTTTGATCTTGCTTTCTAAATGTTTCTGTCTGCTGATCATAAACGTAACCGTCACTCAGAGAGGAATTTAGAAAAACGAGCAGCTAAGTTGTCTGCGTGAAAGAAAGTGTTGTCGATCGATTAGCAAATATTAATCATAATCGTTGTCGATAAATGGAAAATCATACATTCTGATAGCTGCATTAAAAAACAGAATACGTGTTATGGATCATTTCGACATGATTTCATAAATGGCATTCAACCAGCCAAACACCGCTGACTCTTTGAGTAGGTGATTGATTCAGTTTTAATCCTTTTTAGACCTTTATCTTTGATAGCGAAGAAAATCATTCTAGCCTGCTATTTTTGTTTTAAAACTAAAAATGTATAACCAATAACATGTTGAAATGTGTTCCCAAGATTTTCCAAGAATCGTTTTGAGAAATTATGTGATGACGAAATTAGACACTTGTAATGCAAGATGAAGGATGAGACCTGAGTAAACTAAATGCTTTCATTTACCGGAACCAGGCGTCAAGCCTGTTGTATCGCGCATGTCTAAATTCTCAATTTTAGCATGATTACTTTCGTGATTCCTTTCTATACCTGTTTTTCAACATGTGCATTTCCCTCAAAATTATATAATCCACGTGCCATTCAACGATTTGTTGTGAAGAATTCATTAGATATTTAGTGGGTCGGGTTAGTTTAAGCTGTAAACATGCCTTAATTTTCATATTCAAATGATAAAGTCGTGGTTGCCTAAATATACTCTGTGTAAAAAGACAAGCATTCACGTTTTTGTACACTACTAAACCAACTGCAAAACTGTAATTAAAGATTAGTTTTATTGCAGAGATTATTTTAATACTTTAAACAGTCATTCTCAGATTTGATGTTGTAACTTTAAATTTTTGTTTCAAATCCCAATAACTTTTGTGTTTCCTATTCAAATATAAGCTATTTTATCATCAAAAAAAAAACAACAATATTTAAAGTCATTTCAACTAAGAATAAACAATTTCATCAGGACTTTAAATAATGAAAAGATATTTTGTATTTTTATTTAGTTATTATTGAATTTTATATTGTTACAGAAGGCACAACATCCATTGAGATTTTAAACATAATCTTGCGTTAAGATTATCAATTTTGATGTTAAACGCATTCTTGTATGCTCTTACTGACTTTTATTTTATTTGATTTATCAGTCCTTCAATACAATCTAGGTTATAGAGAACAGTCTCACAAAGAGGATACGGAGGAATCTGGTACATCCATATCTTTAATGAAGTTAATAGTATTAAATGTTGATATATTATAGGTTGGTGCTAATGTTTGAGCAGAAGGAGTCCACACTTATTAAGAGATGTTGTTTTTATTAAGTTAAAAAAGAATCTAAAAATGTCAATTTTAGTGTCGTATAGTGCTAACAAGGTATACAGTTTGATTCACCTCAAAAAATAAGATATTTTTTATTAAGAATCATGCGTTCTTAGGGATAATACAAGATCTAAAATTTGTTTTGGCGAACGGTAAAATCTGAAGTGGAAACCAGATATCGGGACCTTTGTTGCCTCCAGCTATCGGGAAGATAACTCAATACGGTATCACATTGACGAAGGTGACCTGCTGTTTTATTGTTATAACTTAATATTCGTTCTCAGATGTTAGTTATTTTGCAAGACGCTAAGCCTCTTATTTCACTAACATTAGTCTTAAAGTTAGTTTAGACCAAAGACAATGACTGGTCAGGGGCTGATACAGAAATATCGTTTAGTGGCGGAAGGGAGGAGAAGGGGTGCGAAAGCAGATAGGCGAAGAATTTGTGGGACGGTACCCTCCGAGACCCCCAGTAACTTATGCATTCTACGTGGTTCAAGGACATAATTTTAACCATCTAACTATAAAGAAAACCTACTCTTGGAAACGTTCCGTTCGCTTCGCGCTCATTGCTAAAGGGGAAGGAGGGTGGGTGGCACTAATACTGCTCCTCCACTTGATCCGTTCCTGCTGGTCAGCTTTTTGTCAGATTTAGATTTCAGCCAATCCGATCGTTGAAATTTAGACTTAACTTACGTTAGCAGTTCCTTTACTTCATCTTGCGTGACTTTGTCACTGTTGTCACACTTTTGGGGGACGTCAGGTGGCCGATTGGTGTAAGGCGCTTGTCTTTACAGATAACTTACATATCATCTCTGGCCGTGTGGCTTCCAATCTCGACTCAACCAACGCGAGAGAGCTTGCCAGTAGTTTCCCGTTGGTCGATGGTTCTTCCTGTGTTTGTGCTGAAACACGGCGTTAAACTCTACAAAACCACAGTTTTTGGCAACAAAACACAAAGATGTCCAAATTGCTCATGGGTATGCATCATTATGGATAAAGACTGACAGCCCAATCACACTGGATCTCACAAGAGTGACACTACTTGAATACAATGCAAAACATTTGTATTATTCAACCAATTGCTTAAAGTTCGTACAAAAGGAAAATACATATTAAAGTCTATATCTAATGTCATAAACGACGCTGATATTACTGTTCAAAAAACTTGATAGAAAAAATAAAGATTAGTGATACAGTTTGATTTGCACTCCAATGCCTAGAAAGTCTATTATTTTGCATTACATCTAAACACAAAGTTGCTATCCAATTCCAGTTACGCTGTCATATTCACTCTCGGGGTGTGGGTAGTAGATTATCCTATGATGATAAGATCCTGGTATCCGCCCCCCATCCTGTACGTATTGGAGCCGCCACTGTCCCAGGTTACGGCCCACCAGTATCCGTTGTCAAAGCGAATCACCGTCCCTGGACAACCCGGATACCCGTCCTAAAATAAAATAAACGGTACTTAACTTCACAAATATGTAACCGTCAGTTCACACCGCAGCAAACTGTCCACAATTGATTCATGTTTAAATATGATACATTTATTAATTATTAATTTGTGAACCCGCGTTGCAGAAACGGATTATATATATATATATATATATATATATATATATATATATATATATATATATATCCTTTGTTCGTTTCCATTGCGTAATTCTCTTTAAATTCACGCAGCGGAACCAAACTTGTCTTGTAGTATGGGTGAATTTTGGAATAAATGAGTTTCGCACGCTAAAACCGGATCGCATTGATCCTTGCGCTTCTTAATATGTGTCAGGGCTTTCATTCCAATATTGCCAGCAAAGTTACATTAAGGTTAATCTTGGGATGAACGTGCTGCTGGGCATTATAACCAATACTTCCTGAAGCAAATGAGTGGGAATAACCTCTGAACTCACTAGCAATTCTAGTATGATAAAAAAATGTAAGTAACGCTTCGAAAAATGATTTATACGAAATTGTGATTTTTGGGTGAGTATCATAAAGTTTCATATTTCTATAGTGAGTATTGCATTTATGTGGTTCTCTTCCTTACCTGTGTATTCCAGGACCAAGTGGGGCCTCGTATTACCCGGTCCCCAACGGATATCGTTGAGGGGTGAGCTGAAATTTAAGACATAGAGTATCATACATGACTGTCCATTTCATACGAATTTTATCTGAAACGAGCTGAATTATTTACATTTTTGATAGGCTCGAAGAAGAAACAACCATAACTTTTCATTGAAAACACGCACACGCACACACACACA
>JAECUM010061919.1:0-25744 GCA_016617855.1 Megalonaias nervosa | reverse complement strand
GTATATGCGAAACATCCATTTGTACCAGGTTTCACGGCTTACAGGATAATCAACGTACTCAGGTTTTAAAAATTGTTTTCGATCATCATAACGTAACAAAGCAATCTCAACTAACTGATCTGCATTTTTGAGCTGTTTAATATTATAAACAGCTTCCTCGGTAAATTTATCATCCAGATTAATCTTGGCTTGTGCTTCTGATTCTTGTTGAGTATCACCTTCCGCTTGGTCAATTTCTTGAGTTGGCGGAGCTGCAGATATTTCGGCAGGAAGTTCTCGTAGAATTTTTTTCATTTTCTTAGTTCGCTCTGCTATTTTTCCAGTTGCTTTAGCGGTTTTCTCCAGCACGGGTAGAATACCTAAAGTAGTTTTTGTAATAGGTTTCAATAATTCTTCTGCAGCTTCTGCAAATTTTTCTTGCGTTTGTTGACAGGCTTGTAGTTGATGTTTAATACCATTATGAAGTGGAAGATATTTTCGTATTGCCTCTAATCGCTCTCGAGCTAGTCTAGCTGAGTGAGCTTCACCAATCATTATTATATCAACAATTTTTTTAATCGACTGCAGCAGAGAGAGCGCGACCACATATATATAAACGATATTTGTCGACGCTTTTTCGTCGCTTTTTTGGTAAAAGAGATTTTGTCGACGCTTTGGTCTGTTCGCTGTCTCTGCTGTTAATGTAAATACTGTTCCTCATCATCCGATATTTGAATATTGTTAAGTGTTGATTAAAATAGCTATCTAAGATGTACAGTTGTTTATGGAATGCATCTAAACCATGGAAATATTTTTATGAATAGATGTCTATTCTCAAAAATGGAAATCACATTCCACCGGAATGTGCCATTATTTCAACCAGCTTGTAATCTTATAAACTATTAGGTAAATACTTCATAGCTTGGAGCATGAATAAAAATATATCTACAGATCAAATCCTTATTTGAATTGCTATCTTTCGTAAACCTATAAACTATAAAATCCAGGTTTGATAAAAATGTATTTGCTTCTATATATATATATATATATATATATATATATATATATATATATATATATATACCTCTTCATCTCAGTTATGGGTTTTATCGATTTCCTGTCAGCCTCTGACATAGTGTTAGCACTTTAAAGAATGAGCTATTTCTTAACTGGATTATTTCATATTGTGTATGTTATACAATCCTGAACAAAGACAGCGGTTTAATTTATGTTGTCATAGGTTTCCCACGGACTGAAAATAAAATACATACATGTCAGAGATGCTTCTTGCGTTACGCGTTTTACATTGCAGTAATGTTTGCATAGAACATATACACGCATTAGAGAATGATTTGTTCTTCTTATGCATGTTTGACCGCGGGCAAACAACTTTGCGGATATTTGTGGTTGGGGGTTGCGGCCTGAGTCGGCTGACACTCTAAGAAACGCACAATCAACACATTACAAGCGTTGTTTACCCTGGTTTTAACTCGTGAATTGTTTTAAACTTTTGTATTCAAAAATGTTCTCTCAAACTTTGATTATATCGAGATAGTTTTATTGATACGCCACAGCTAGAAACCTCAGTTGTCGTCCTCAAAATAGAGTTGTTGATGTCGTGGTTCGAGTTGAATAAAATTACAAAATCCATCTTAGAAACCCCATTGCTTATGGAACATGATCCAAATTCGTGAGTTGATGTTTGATTCAAGATTTCGAGGCCAACATGGAGTCGGCTAGGCAAGAATGAGATACTGCGTAACAGAACAAAACAAACGAATGTTCTGCTTCGTTCCTATATCTGCTGTTTTGTTTATGGTCATTAATACGTAGGACACATATGGAAACTTATCAAGCAAACTTATAAATCAAACACACACAGACAGACACATACAAAGAGACAGAGAGACAGAAAAGTGAACGAATCCTAATATTATCAATATCACTGTATTGCCGCATACACCAAATTGAGGCGCAAAGTATCCACGTTGAAGTGAGCTCGAATCTTTTATTTCTAGTTAACATGCTCAACAGAGCAGATAAGCAGATAAGTTTGCTCACTTTTCTCAGAGAGGACACGAAAATAAAATAATTTGTGTGTTTAACACTAAAATTTACAGTACTCGACTAAAACTTCCCTTTGTATAGGAATAGGTAAGAAAATGCTGAAAATGAGAATGCTTTTAATACCCATGTTGAACAGCAATTAGCTGCGTGTACAAGGTATTTGCCACGTACAAGAACTAGGAACTAGGAAGTAAACTATTCAAGATACTAAGTTCTGTATATAGGAGAAAATAAGTCAGGCACGAAGACTGCAGTTTAAGGTAATGTATGACATTCAGTACTTATATATATATATATATATATATATATATATATATATATATATATATATATATATATATATATATATATATATATATATATATATATATGTATATTCAGAGAAACAAAATATAACAAGGATAATGAGAGATACAGAAAGACAACGAAGAGAGAAAGATACAGATCCAACTGTGCAAGATCTATCAATCAGAGTGGTAGACAGAGAAAGAAAAACAAGAAGATACATGCTGCCTAGATGAAAGACACTTCTGTACGTAGTAAGCTTCATTTTAGAATTTTCAGGTCCTTGTCCCTTGCAAAAAGATTAAAATGAAACATTAACAAAAAGCAGTTAAGGATGCATTCTCTTAGTTGTTGGTAATCAATAATCCAACAATATATAATATCTAAAAATATAACACTAAAGTACCCTTATTTCCTGATTAATATATAATTTTAGTTCTTTGGTGACCACGAACTACTCGGATATTGGTGTACATCTCAGTTCTCATTCTTCATGTTCAGCTTATAATTTTAGATCTTTGATGAATGCCAAATAATGATAAGCTCATTTATCATTGCTTTAGGATTTTTCTACAGGAATACCTGGAATATGAATTGTCTGAATTAAATTCTAGTCATTAAGTACTTTGCCTGACTACCATAATAAGACATTAACAGAGAAAATCCTTAAGTTTGTTATGATAAAGAGGTCAGTCGCATAGAACGAATGACAAGATTCGAGGACCACCAAAATATGATATTTAATCAGAAATCAGTGCTTGCAACAACTATGCATCCGATTAGCGATTTCGAAATTCAAAACTCTATCGCCGATTAAGGCGGCGCACTCTTCAATGATGGAGAAAACTTGCTATTACCGCTCTCATGGTTAGGTCTGGAGAGAAAACATATAGACCAAAATATACATTGAAACTGCCCACGAAATTTAGACATTAGGATCTCTTTAGTGACAATATTTTCTTGATTTTGTTTTGATTACTTTAAAGTGACTTGCAACTATTGCACACAGATTCGCGTCGCCAAGTTTAATTCCATATCACCAAAAGTATACCGAAGGTGATTCGAGATCCCATTTATGTCGTCAAACATAAATAGTCCAGTTCTTATCATCTATAGTTTTTTGCAATTTGATTAAACATTCGTCATCTTGTGAAGTCAACTATATACCTAAGAAGAATGAGAACCGTGGTCTTGAACCTGTTATACTTGTGTTTTATAAAAATTGGCGTAATTAAGGCTGATAGAGCTGTGTTATTTCTGTGCAAGGTATATGTGTTATTTATGTGCAGTATATAATTTAATGGGTCAGTAGGTCATTTAAAATGACACGCATAAGTAACCAGTCTATTTCATGTCATTGACAATAACACTGCCACGAACTGGTGACTTGAGTAGAGCAGTTTTTAAGTATAGCTAACAAGGCAATTTGATCATAAAGAGCTTTATTCAAAAATATATCTTTAGTATGTTAATCGAATTTTATCTACGTCCCAGAAGACATGTTAACATATTAGATTCCGAGTTTCCACATATTCAGGAGAGAGAGAGAGAGAGAGAGAGAGAGAGAGAGAGAGAGAGAGAGAGAGAGATTTAGGTAAAACTGATATGCTGTATGCTGACAGACCAAGAGAGAGACAGACAGACAGACAACAGAGATATAGAATGAGAGAGAGAGAAATAGTAGTATATAACTATGCTGTAACTGAGATGTTCGACATAATTGTAGCTCTCTTAAAAAGTTCAATGATATTCCTTCCACACACAGATGAGAAAAAGGTGAAAAGCACATATTTTAAAAACTATTAAACTATTTAATATTAGTGTACTACTTACGAGCTCACGTTCAGTGTTGACGATTTGCTTCAATGCATTTCTTCTCAGAATCGTTCAGGGTACAATCAGCATATAACTGTCAAATGCACATTAACAAGCTCAATTTCAGTCAACGATTCTCTTCAATGCAAATTATTCTATTAATATATCTCGTTTGAGGAAGAGTCTAACGAGAGAGAGAGAGAGAGAGAGAGAGAGAGAGAGAGAGAGAGAGGGGGGGAGAGATAGAGGTAGTATTGTTACGTAGTTGTGTGTATTAAAATAACCTCATATAATATATAAACGACATATATATATATATATATATATATATATATATATATATATATATATATATATATGGATCTCGATGCCGTGTACAGCTTGACGGAGAGGGGGTCAGGATTAGCCTTTGTTATTTTAAAGTACTATGTCGCGGCGCAGAAACCCCTTGCTGTTGTGAGATCTGCCATGTGAATAAGACGCTAATATGGCTTTGAACTGTATATGTAGTCATCGACAGCTAACTCAGCATAGAGTTGCCACTACCCTGCATACAACTAAGAAGTCGTTGCTCTTCTGCGAGCGACGTTTTCAGCGTGGGCATCCAAAGCGATAATTTTGACAATGTAACATTTCCAACTGCTGCTACAGCATCACACCAAAATTATTTGTTTTCGTTACTGTGTCGTGTCAGTACAACTGTGTGCTTGATAATTTAATTGCCTGAAATATTTACTCAGTCCACTCCGGGGTAGCCCGCTTCGAGCATTGAAATTCGTTATGTTACTGGACAATTTAATATCTGGCAAGGTGGCCTAGTGGTTAGAGCGTCCGTCTCCGATGCGGGAGGTCGCGGGTTCGAACCCCCTGCCAAGTCATACCAAAGACTTATAAAAATGGTACTAACAGCTGCCTTGCTAGGCGCTAGGCATTAACAGGTTAGTGTTTGGACTTGTCGGCCTGGTGTCAGGATAATGTGACTGGGTGGGACATCATGCTACATGTCGTCGGCATGATGCCCCAGTGCTATAAATCACTATAAAATTCCACACTGGAGACATCGTAGCGATATGACTGAAAAATTGTTAAAGCTACGTTAAAAATCCAAATCACACACACACACACACACACACACACACACACACACACACACATTCACACTATCTGATAATAAAATGTCCCGGGGCATTTATGCCAAATTATTTGGTCATGCTGCTGGTGCGGCATTGATAATTTTACTGACTTTGGCCAGTATGTCTTCGGTACTTGGCAGTGTTAGACCATTAGTGGTCCGACCATTAACAGCCCGAAGCGATTTATTTTTGGGGCGATTGGCAATTTATTGCTGTCGGCACGTGGAACTCCGGAACTAATCTAGAAAATGTCCTTTATTGCAGACAAACCATGCCAGGCAATAATTTTATCATTGACAATCCCAATGGCCTTCTCACCGATTTTATGGCCAGTGAAATTCCATGTTCGCGAGCTACTGGGGCAATTCTGCTATATAACTCCTGAACAACATCGCGAAGCCCATTTCCGTAATAAATTCGGTACACATACGAGCGTGAATTTACCATCCTGATGGGGCTGACAACGTAATCATATACGATAATCATTATTCATTCCATCAATAGTAGAGACTAATTTGTCGCCGCTCACGCCACTGTATTCCTGATATACAAACGAACGGTAAGTGTTTCTCAATGTAAATCAAGCAAATAACCATCCTATTCTGTCAGCGTAGATCACGAGGGAAATAATATTGTGGTGACATCGCAGAAACACCGACTGCTTGGGTACAACCGTGATTAAGTCGCCACGAAGACAAATTCGTGACAAAAACTATACGAAATATATCCCTGGCCCGCTACACCGCCCCCCCCCCCCGTACCTCTCCCCCCCCCCCCTCGAAATACTTCCATCAACGGCATCGACGTAATATTAACGAAGCCAAGTGCTATATAATCTTCATCGAGATCTGGAGAATAATCCTTGGATAGTTCCTAATTAGCCCCTGTTGGCCACCAGATCACGGTCTCCTACGTCGACTCGGTACCCCGAAGATTTGTTTAAAACATGCACTAAACGGTGCCCATCTAATGTTGGCCTACTGTAATACATGCTCGGCCGTATCAACACTATCTTAAGTGTGCTACTGGACAGCGCCATAACCGTGCTGGGAAATACAATATCGAATTCCGGCCACGTTGTCGACATCGATTCCAAAATGGTGTTACTTATACTTGTATCTGGAATTGTTATATCAAGTCCTGAAATTAACTTGTTTTGATTCACCGTGGATTCCATTATATTGCTAACACGGCAATATAATGTAATCACTGTGCACGTTGTAAATTATCTCGTTGATCAACTCGAGGTACACATGTCGGTCCATGACCCCGCCCGTACTTAACGAGATAAACAGAAGATTTGTATGCAAAGTCCAAAAATATCCGAAAATAATGTAGAAAAGGAAAGGTCCAAGACTAAAAGGACAAATACATGTAAGAAACTTCCATGGACATTAGCGGAGACTGTACAATATGGGAAAAACATGTAAAAATTGTAATGTAGACTAAAATTAGTGTAAAAATTACTAAACTAAATTGGATTTTAAAGTACTATTAAAACTCTGAAACTGATACGGACTTAGCGGAGATTTAACTAAGTCAGGAATAATTCTTAAATAAGATGCAGAATTAAAGTAAAGCAAAAGTTTCAATATTTAGTGAAGATTTTAAAGACATTTCCTCAAAATGTTAAAATTGTAAAATGGCAGTTTGCAAATTGTAATTGTTTTAAGAAAGAAACATTTACAAATTCATACTTGTTATAAATAAACGCTAACCGAATTTATTGAAGAATAAAACATAATACATTTGCAGAAAACAAGATTACAACACATATTTTTTCTAACTTTACATTTTTGTTAGACCAGACCTGCTAGTTGAAATGTCTAATTTGAAGA
Organism: Megalonaias nervosa; assembly: GCA_016617855.1. Taxonomy (NCBI): domain Eukaryota; kingdom Metazoa; phylum Mollusca; class Bivalvia; order Unionida; family Unionidae; genus Megalonaias; species Megalonaias nervosa. The sequence goes on along the minus strand of JAECUM010061919.1, from coordinate 18,627 downwards.
TGAAGGATTTGGGAATGTGGACGAGTTCGCTGAGTCACAAATGAAACTTTCATACAAACAAACGAATAAACGCGATATTCACGTATGATGATAATAAGCACAGTAATTGAAAATACCATTCTGATCATTTAATCAGTTACTTTGGAGAAATATTCGTATCTTTTCGCAAATAGTATGTTGCGACTATTACCAGTGTTCTCTAGGCTCTAAAAAATGCAACACAAAGGCATATTAAGGCTAATTGCTATAGCATATCTTTCGTAGAAGACAGGATAATGTTTCTCAGGAAACTTGTTTTCTGAATATTTGAAAGAGGAATGTGGTTTGATCTCCATCCACACTCTTGATTTAAGCGGGATAACTGATTTCATCCAATGCTACTTCCCAATTGTATAGCTTGACGTAATTTGGCCATGAAACTGACTGACGTTGGCAGAAAATGACGAATTGATCGTGGGACACATTCTCCACACCACACAAACAGTGGTTGCTGTTGTTGCTGTTTTTATAGTCCTTGAAAAGATGTGGTCTGAGAAGGAGATGTAGCTGTGTTCGTAGCATCCTTCCCAAAGAACTGTCATTTCTTGGAGTCGATGTTTTCCCACTTCACGTGTTCTTCGATCAAGAATGCTATCCACCTCTTTCCTAGTCACACATTGTTACTCATACATGCATCTAAAATATTCCTCTGAATACTTCTCCATTCATATATTCCAAATCTCTAATTTTTTGTCCCAGTGTTGACCAGATTTCCTGTGTTTACCTTTGTTTTTCTTCCTTGGCAATACTCAAAACAACCTCATAGCTTAGATGCAGTATCCAAGCAAATATAATAATAATTAATCACATAAGATGGGTAGTTATAATTGATAGATTTGCTTTTTGCATCATTTGACAATCGTTTGAGTATTACATCTTTTTCAAGATCTCTAATTGGTTATGGAAAGGAATGTAAATTTATGTCTTCCATAAAACCCCAAACTTAAACCATACGAATGTTTTTTGTCATAGTGTGTATAACACTACTACCTTTCTCATTCTGCACAGAGCACAAAACACTCTTTGTACGATACAAAACTTCCTTTCACTCCATCCTCTTTAATGTTTACAGAGGACTATACTACGTTGGTACCAATCTCGAACAGAAAATTTCACTATCTATCTCTGAAAATCTTTTTGTTTGGCGCTAAATATGAACGTCCAAAGCAACATCACCCTAATACAAATGAAAATGTACTAAAAGCACAAATTTGAACATGAAAATAACAAAATACATACGAATATAAACCAAACGAAATCGAAAGATGAAAATTGAAAATGGAAATCTAGTAACAAAATTTGAAAACGAACATTTTGAAAATGAAAATTGAAAAACAAAATGAAATTTAAATGTAAAGATGGAAATAGAAAAGTGAAAATGAAAATTTATAAAGAAACATAAACTTTGACTTCAAAAACAAGTTTATGGTTAGAGTAATCTCTGAAGCTTGTCTTTGGACAAAATCGACTACATTCTCTACAATAGCAAGCAAATAGTATGCACTTATTTCTGTGGGTATATTGTGTGTAGGTACCTTACCCTTACTTATGAGGTACAAAGTGTATTAGGGAGACTTCATAACACTTTTTATATCACAACCCCTTGAGTGACATTATGTTTGTTTGTTGGCAAGTATAGGTCGTGTATATTCCTAACCTTTTGTTTCATTGTCTAGTCAATTAAAGGGTGTTGGAAAGTAGTAGATAAATTTTAGCTGGTCGCTCTAACAGCGCATTTATTGTAAATGTTAGGTATTGGTCGCAGCCTGTTTATGATACAGTGTGAATGTTGGGTAGTAAATACTTGAGTACGGAATTGAAAATAAATATATCTTAGTCACTTCAAACGGAGTGATGTGTCCAAGATGTCAGGAGCAATAATGATGGTATAGCGTTGTTATTAGATATTGTATAACTGAATCACCATTCAAACATTTAATAAAGGCCACCTCGACACTCCATAGGACGTGTCATATTGTAGATAACTGTGTGTCGAATAGTATATCGCTGTGTGATGGTCACTCCAAACGGTGTCTTGGCCAGTCGATAATTGTATTTTGGACACTAGATAAATGCAGTTTGGCCACTTCAGACGATGAATTCTTTTAGTAAGTCTACTCTTAACGTTTAGATTCCTTAGAGGGCATACTGACTCATAATGTTAACCTTATGGACATTTTACTAATAAATTTTACGTTATAGGACATTCAGATCCATAATTGCACATAATATTATATAGATGGTCATTTTTAAAGATCATAGAGGCCCAAAGCCAAATATTTTACAATGTTATCCTTCCATATTTTAAATTAACTAAAGGTCTAGAATTTGGATATATTACCTATTTGTTGGAGTTCGCATCATCGCATATCAATTTCCGTAAACAAGATTTTTCGCATATCCAGTATTTTAACATTTGTTTCTGGATCTACAATCCCTTTAGGCTTTGACCACTAGCAAGATGGCCAACATATATATTTTATAGTCTAGAATTCATGAATTGTTACCAGAAATAGACCTTGCATTAAAGGTAATACTTTTTTTATTTCTACAAATTATGCTTATTATTTAGGAAACCTTTTTTATTTAATGATATATCTACAATAGAGCTTGGCGTGCGGCTAAGATGTCCGTACCAATAACAATAAAAATATTTTACATATGTCAGGTTTGCAAATTTAATGTTTACATAAAAGAATAATTGCATCGTCTACGACATAGTTGTTTTAACCACTAGCATATGAAAACTATAAATAGGTAGATTAGTTTGAAAATATTAAAATAGCTAGCATTCCTTTAAATGGAGAAATTACAGAATCACGTCCAGTTTCTACCCCCGGAGCAGAACAGATGCAAATGAAACGCAAACCTAAATTTATCATAAACAGCATAAACATTGTAATCATCACTACCTGATTATTATAAGAAGACCGGTTACTTCCAAATGGTCAGAAGCTGATGAACTGCAAATATAGTATAATACTTGACATGCCCCCGATGTCATCCATAAAAAAGTCGATGACAATGTGCAAGTAGCGAATTGTTAGATATTGTTCAATGAACTGATTCCACAAGACTAGATGCTGTGTCATGTATGCATTACCTTTCATTTACTAACAATTTTTTGTGGCAAATTTATAACCAGTACATACAGCTTGTTTAAAAGTTTATTTTCAAAAGCCGTGCTCACAGGGGGGCTCTGCACGTAAATCCAGTGGGCTTGCCAAAATGACCCAAATCGGGCCCCGCGTTTGCTAAGGCTGGTGCTCTCTAGATGTCAGTTGTTAGGGTAGCTCGAAGGTGAATTTATCTTCAGAAGCTATCGAACCACTTTATTGCTAGGCTGGTCTAGACTATCTTTGTCCAGTGGCGGTGGATCGTGCTGGAGATGGGTCGATCATATCTTCTTTAAAATATTTAGCCTGAGCTTTAGCCAACAGAACATCGTCGTTACTTGACTTCTGGTTTCGCCTTGGAAATGTATGATATTTCTTGACAGTATATGACTGACATTTAATTTGGCCAAGGTTACATCTTTCTCCTTGAGTCAAAATTATTTCCGTAAAGAAATTCAAAATGGCGATACGAGCAGAAGAAACAACAATGAAGCTAAAACACACACCAGTGAGTAAATTCAAAATATTAAAACCAGTTGCCTTTTGTGATGTGTTGTGAAATTTAATTTCTATTCTGATTTTACAATAATATACCAATGGGAACGTCAGAGTATCTTTGTCTTGAATACCACAGCAATTTTATTTTAGTATGAATCATCATCATCATCAATCCATTAACCTAACAGGTCATTGGGGCACCACAGTTGACTTTACAACCAAGTCTCTCCATCTTTCCCTGTTCTCTACTGCCCTTTGGGAATCTCCAAATCCCATGTCTGTCCACTCCTTAATGTTGTCTTCCCACCTCATTTTCTATCTGCCTCTTCTTCTGCACCCTCGCACTGTGCCATGCAAGATTGTTTTTGCCTGTCCAGATGATCTTGAGACATGACCGTACCACTTCAGTTTGCGCTTTTTTACAGTGGTCAAGAGGTCTTCATAGGATCCGATGGCTCGTTGGATCCTGTTGTGGACTTCTTCCTTGGTTACATGGTCAATGTATGAGATGCCCAAGATCTTGAGGTTGCATCTCAGTTGGAAGGTTTGAATCATTCTTTTAGATATGATGTGAGCGTCCATGTTTCACAAGCATACAGAAAGATGGATATGACAATCGAGCGCATCAGCCTTATTTTGGAACCAAAAGCAATGTTGGTATCGTTTCATATTGGTCTCAACCTTGTTACTGCTGATGTTGTCTGGGCAATCCTGCAAAGTAGTTCTGGTTTGGAGCCCTCATCTGTGTTAATTGATCCAAAGTAGTTGAAGTTTGTGACTCTTTCCAGCTTCTGTCCACTGTCCTTTATTTCTGCCCTGATGCCATTGGTGTTGTTTGTCACCAATTTGGTTTTTTCGGCGCTAATTTCCATACCGTGTGCTGTGGAGGTTGTGCCGAGACGCTCAGATAAGTCAGCCAGTTCTTTTTCATCTCCTGCTAAGCCATCAATATCATCTGCAAAGCGACGGTTGGTGATTAGTATGAAAAAGATGATAAAACAGAAATTTAGGGACAATAACTACCGTCTTCGATAGTAAATATAAGGCTTTGGATAGTAAATGAATGGTGTTGGACAAGTCACTAAGTTCGGTATATTTTTATTTGTAAAAATATGTAAAATTGTATATTTTTCACCTTTCCATTTTTGTTGTTAATATGCAAACATTCTTTTTAAACGTTTTACATTTTGAAGGAACTTTCTGTTTCAATCCCTACTAAACACCATACTAGTTTCTAAATTTTAGCATAACGTTTATACCAAGCATATATCAAAACGTTTCTGGATTTTTACTGTCTGCGTTAATATGAGGTTCGAAATTTTATTACTTTTAGTGTAAGCCGTATTTCAGGATATATGTTCAGTCTCCTCTGAAGTAAGTGACAATTTCATATTATTACTTTTAGTATAGATTAAATTTCTTATACTTTTTCCGGAGGCATTTAGTTACTGTAAATATCGGTGGCAGGTTCTGAATTTTAATATTACTCTTAGAAATTACTTTTAGTCAAGGCCAATAATACTTTTTAAAAACTTTTCTGTACATTTGTTTTAAAGTTTCCGCTAAATTCCAGTACAATCTCAGAATTTTAGTACTTCTTTTAGTGTAGGCCACATTTTTTACATTCTTTACCGGATTATTTTAGTCTCTGCTAAATATCTGGTTTAGAATTGAAAGTTTAGTAATAGTTTTAGTCTCGACGACTTTATCCTAACGTTCCAGAATTTTTCAATTACTGATAAAGTACGATACCGTTTTGTTACTTTGACAATACTTTTAGTCGATTTTAGTGTCATTACGAGTTGGTTCCCTAGTTATGAAATCTTTACAATATATGCAAAATTTATGACACTTCCAACATGATCTGGGACATATGGAATTGTGTATACGTAAATCTCGCAAACATGCATAGCCCCTAGGCAGCGGCTCACTGAACGTGGCATGCAAATTCTCTCTCTCTCTCTCTCTCTCTCTCTCTCTCTCTCTCTCTCTCTCTATATATATATATATATATATATATATATATATATATATATATATATACATTCAGGGTTTTGGCCACAACACATAGCGTGTTGGATACTATATATTGGTGATTGGTCACTACACTGAATGTTTCCACATTAAAATCCCGTTTGGGTGTATAATTCATCCCCATGTCCAATTCCCCGTTTGGATCGATAAGATTTCCTCATGTTAAAATTCCGTTTGGTTATATAAACCTTTACCCAAGATAAGTCAGCCACTTCTGACAATGTTATCATTTACCCTCAAATGAGGTCAACCACTTCTAAGAATATGTCAATGTAACCTTGATGGTACATTCTCGTTTGGTAATTGAAACGTTTAAATGTATTAGAGTTGATGTATGTCATTAGTATGAATTAATTAACATTACTATCGAATCATATACTTATTTGTATTCCTCCATTTCTATCTTACCTCCTTCCGTTGGTTCGTGTGACTATATTTTGCCATCATTCATAGGTCCAGAGAGAGAGAGAGAGAGAGAGAGAGAGAGAGAGAGAGAAATGTGGTGGTGGGGTTGAGAAGACTTATTACGAAGGCATGTATTCATTGCCCGTCCCTACATTTCTTTATTGGTTGACTAGTATGCTGCCTTACCATCTAATTCAGGGTCTCTGTTCCCATTTGGGAACTAATAATAAATTTCATTTCTAATAGTCTTTCTCTGTGTAAGTTGTTTTACCTGATATTGTCATTCATCCTCTTATATGATTTATGGATTTCACTTGCAGTTCTGTTTGGCTCATATTTGTTGCTTGCAATTAAAAATGTCCATTTATTTTCTTGTCTGTGAAAGGTATCAGGAGCGAAGGTGCATTTAGAGGAGATTTCATTACGGGGTTGCTTATCTTGTGTGCCTGGTATGCATAAAATCCAACATTCCAGCGAGGTTTCAATTTGTGTTGAGTATGTTCAATAACGTATGCGGGGTTTCTGGATAATTTACGCTATAAATTTACACACGCACAGAGCCAATGAAAATTAAAGACCACGCCTTTATGGCCAATATCATGTGGTACCATAGTGTACCGGATGTTCAAACTGAAATTCCATATCATATTTATTTCTATCAGAAATAAAAGTTTACATTACTAGATGATATTGACATAACATTTGAAATATAATTACAAATTTGCTTGCGATAACACCTACCGTATGTCACATGCTAATTGTTATGTTCTATCACGGTGTGTGACGTTGCCCAGATAATCAGATATTGTAAACTACAAAGTAACTTTTATTCGATATCCAATTGTTTCATTAAAGGAATAATTATTATAAGTATATTATATTATAAGTATTACCCAACAAGCTTATTCAAGTATTTAGGAGCAATTATAGAAGTTGTTTATATAGATGGGTGGATTCATTTAGATTATAACATGAATATGGGCTTATTTTCAGTGTTATTTTCACATCTGTCTCAGACTACAACGCTAAAGAATTAAAATGCTGAGTTCTGACACTGTTTTTCAATATTAAATTTGATCGAATAATCACCTCTGCGAAAACTACCACTTATTCTATCCCCACGTGAGTAAATGTTTGCTTTGCAATATTATCACAAACTTTAAATCAGGAAGCACGACATGTAATCCGGCAAAGATTTGTTCTTTGCCCTAAAATGAGTCTGTTCATGGTGTGTGAATTCTGTTGTTAATGGATAAATACCACAATGCCAATAGTTTCGAAACAACAACATTTTTAATGTTGCAAAAAATGTACTATTGGTCCAATTTTTCGCCTTCAGTTTTATCGCAACATATGATTTGTGCTTCATATACACGTGCATAAGCTTTATTTTAATCCATTATTGAATCAGAAACTTTCTTTGGTTTTGATAAATTTAAGGAATTATATTGCTTGCCCACACAAAATGTGTGTGTTACTGCTATCTAGCGTAAGATCCAAATGGCAAGTAACGTGACCATTTACCTATTGCGTGAAAATACTGAAAGATGATTGCGACCTGATTAGATATATAATTGGTGCACACTAAATTTGGAATTAAATTCATTAAATTCATAGAAACGTTAAAAATGCAAAGATGATCTATATTATTGTTATGTTATTATTAGGAGAGAGAGAGAGAGAGAGAGAGAGAGAGAGAGAGAGAGAGAGAGAATACAAAGACACAGAGGGGTGTTACTTTACTTTTTTGTTAACAAAGATTTTTCACGAAGATTTATCGGATGGCTTGATCTTGTGAATTGTCTAGTTTTTAATTTCCAATTTGCCTAAAATGGCAATAGAACTTTATTAAAATTAAAATTAACTCATGGCAACATTAAAACACAATGACAAGGTTGATAACGAATCAAGCTGTTCGTGCTGAATACTAAATTAACTTTAATTTTAACTCCATTTAATGCCTTTCTTCTGTTTCAAAGTTATAGTCTCACACTTTCTTAAAGCATTTGACAATACGCACAAGAAGAAAACTGGTGACTGATTAACCTGATATGTCTCCGGGCCTTTTGCATGAGATGCACACCATGGTTTTACGAATGATATAAAATAATCAAATGACTCTCTCTCTCTCTCTCTCTCTCTCTCTCTCTCTCTCTCTCTCTCTCTCTCTCTCTCAGTAGCACAGTAACCTGTATTTTAGTTACAGTATGCAGCAAGTCAACCGAGTTTGACAAATTAGCAATGCAATATTGCGTTGTCTTGTCGTATAACTACTTCACAAATGAGAATAGTGCAATAAAACGTAAGCGCTCGAACATAGATGTGTTGTGCAATAAAACTTAAGCGCTGGAACATAGATGTGTTAAGAACTTACCATTTACTAAGATCAAAAAGAGCAAAGTTTATAATAAAATACCTAAACCAATTTCACACCCCGGCACCATGTTGTAAAATAAAAAACTTTATTGTACGTTCTACCTTAAATACAATGCATACAATGTCGAAGCCCCTGTATTTAACGCAAGACCAATCGGCGTTCTTTATATATGAAAATATAGGTTGGTGTAAAATGTGTTTGGTGACTACTTACTTGCATTCAACTCTTGTCTGACCGATTACGTCAAACGACTCCTATTTCAGACTACCACTGACTCATTGTATACACTGACAAGGTGTAGCTGGCTTGCTAGGTGGAAAGAACTTAAACTCCAGATAAATGTCATTGTACATAGAGCAAAAACTGTGAACAATGAAGTTTTGTAAGTTTAAAGTTAACATGTTTAGTTTCAAACGTACGAAATCTTGTCATGCCATTTGCATGTTATCAATTACGTCTTAAACACTGAAAGCTTCAGACACGTGTCTGTCTATTAACTATTTATATGTTAGCCTGCTTGACTTCCAGGATGATGTATGTATGTGTGTGTGTATGTTTATCTATTTGCACAGCTCTTTCCACTTACATGTCTGCTATTTATAAATGGCATTTAAATATTCGAGTTTCATCCCTGTAAAATCTCATAACAATGGGCTATATTGTATCTAGTTGTTCAACAAGTGTAGCAACACCTAGTTTAAGCTCGTGTCTTGACATAAATGAGAATATGTAAAATGTTGATATGGAGTTAACCAAATATGCCTCTTTATGCATCTAGATGAATGGAGAGGCTGTACAAGATTAGCCAGTCTGATTTACTAAATCATTTATGTGTAGCTAACTTACATTCTCACCCGTAATAATACAATTAACCTTTCCTACATTTTCCCGTTAAACCTATGCATGTGAATATTATTTATTTCATGCCAGTTTTACCGTCTCTATGGAATGTCTTATCCGTCTTGAACTTGATCTTAAGCCGAAATGGAAGAGTATGGGTTTAGAGGTGTTCATGCGTTTCCCTACACCCTGGAAACAAACATACAGCGAGTATATTGACTCATATATCTTATTTGTTGAAAGAAAAATATATAACAATCTCTTGGCTGCTATATTGTGTTATGTGGCTGATTGATTACAAACAGTACGCTAGCTGTAACAGCTACCTCTCCTGGGCAAAGAGAATAATCCTACTGGTACACCTTAGAAATATTAGGTCAGATGTGTTCAAAGTAATGCGTGAGTCAAGTATAGCCGTTGACTTGAGAACTAAGAAAACAACTAATTTGTGTAAGGTCAGCTTTATTGGACTTGGACATATAGTGGAACAGTATTATATTGTAGGTCATGCGAATATCAGAAAATGTTACAAGCCAGAACATTGTTACTGTAGAGTACGTTGAAACAACCCAAACGGTCACATGTGGAGGGGTGCTGAACGCAGTTTGTACTAAAGTGTTGATGGCCGAATCATATGAAGAACTGAAACAGGATTAAATACAGAAATCCCCCTAAATTGTTCCATGGTAGTGGAGAAGGAGGCTCTGGAGAGATTAACCGCCAGTGTTAGTCCATTAACAGACTGGACAAGGACGGTGCAACCAAACAAGGTAGCTTGTAGTCTGTGCAACACGGAGCCTCTAGTATCTTTAAATAAAATCGCATGAAGTCTCCAGTTTTAAATTCGCCTCACTTAGAAAAGTCATTTTCGCTGAGGAATTACACTCACACACGAGTGTGGGGGCAGTTCTTTTACAGGATGAAGGGTGGCTTAAGTGCCCTCAGCCTACACAAGTAGAAAATTGTAATATAAAAATTAAATTACTCCATACCTAAAACGACGTGATTAGCAGCTATGTTGTGGAGAAGCAGATTTATTCAATGTTCATTTGTTGGACTGTATACATACACTTTCATGACAAATGTATAAAAAATGAGGATGTTATTCTGGTTTAAATTTTTATACACTATGTAGTGGCAGTCAACACAGTGACCGATATTAGGTCTGAATGTTCGACTCAACTCCATTGCACCTGTAAATCACAAGATGTTTCAGCGAAAGAATTGGTCCTCATACCCACCTGTTATGGTTTGAATGCCATATTTTGATATAGTAGTAATAGAAGAGGAGGTTCTTAAACCAAAAGAGGATCCTAGACCAGAAACCCCCACCCCAACCCCAAATTTGGAGAGGTGGAAAGAGGTTTCCGAACCTTAGATATATTTCTATTTAAACAATAAAATATTATATCAATAAGAAATGTTGGATTTGATCTAACAAACAGATTTTTAAAAAGATTTATTTCGATTAGATCAGCTTCAAAATATACCGGCATAGTACCTCATATAATAAGCGACTGTATTAAAAAAGTTCGCCATCATTATCAGTCAAATATGGATCAGTATGGTTATTCGCAACTGAAAATGACGAGCGAATAAGTTTTTGGCAGATGATCCAATGACATTTATTGACAACATGGTTGATGCTTTAATTGATAATGATATTTCTAAACATTTACTACTGTTGTAACCATATTTTATGATAATCTTTTTCATACCTGCTGACTCTAATTGGCAGAATATCTGTTAACATACTGTCAATAATACGGAACTCTCGTATTAAATCGTCCAAATCATATTTTACACCTCGCAAATAAGATCTTATCTGATCAGGTAATTTTTTTATAAGCGATACTAGCTGTTTTACAAGCATTTTATTTAGTCTCAAGTCGAGGCTAAACTTTTTTACACGCCGTTGAAAGAGAACACCAACACCAGATATTATTAACAAAAACGGATTTAATGATGCGCCACTTGAAATTATAGCAGAGCTTGTCATGAGCAGTGGTAAATATGATATTACTCGAAGTATTCTACTGTAATACTTATAACATTGTTTTACACACCAAAGGTTTTTATGATAATATCTATAATATTGCATTAGAGCGTCAACATCTTGTTTTGGAATTTCTTCTGAGATATGATTGAAATCGATGATTTGTTTATTCATTATACAATATTTGCTTACAGTTTTATATAATATTTAAAACCATAGAACCAACAATCGAATAAAAAAACTCACGGAACTTGTTAGGATCAGCAATAAAATCTGTGTACTTGTCATAAACATCTGACGAAGTATAATTATATCGTTTATCTGTTAGTACATCATTTTTCTTTAACCAAGTAAATGAATCAAAAATATCTCCTCCTTCACTTTCCTACAAATCTGTTTCATTCACCAAATTACTGTAATCTTTTTCTGTTTCATCAATATACCCTAATACCAAGCTTATCTGATCTAAAGTGAAATTTTTGAGAACAAGATGTTGTCTGATAATTGCATATGATACCACGAAATTTGCTAGCATTAATTTTTGGAGTGATTTTAGTCCACGAATGTTAAGACGAGTAAAAGCATCTACGTTAAGCCATAATTTTTCGTATTGTTTTGTGAACATTTTCTCGACTTCATTGTAATAATTTCGTAATGACAATTGTCTAGAGAGCTGGAAATGTAATATCATCTGCTTCACTTACATCGTAATAAGAATTATGCTTTGGTACAAACTTTGTTTGTGTCACTTCTTCAAAAAACTTTTCTCGCTCAATAACACCAAGATCACTAATTTCATCATCGAAATGTTAGATTATCTTTAGAGACCTGTCAACAATAATCGGATCAAATTCTGGAACCTTTTTACGTATCATTGGCAAAATTTGCTTTTACGTACACTTTAATAATTAACTCAGTGTCTGGTGTCATAGTAACGATTTTAATTAGGGTTTCTTTGTCATGGTAGTACATACCGAGATACCTAAAAATGTTTCGTTTTAAAAAGTTATTATATAACTTCTTGTTTCTTTTTATTCCCATTATCCTAGATTCTGCTAGTCTGTCGAGACAATCATGTCAATCGTTTACTCGTCCTTTTTCATTTACATTTTCATCTTAAGCTCGTTCTTTTATCAAGTTCGATTTATTATCAAATCTAAATTTCCAAAATCAAGCTCGAGCAATATTTTTTTTAAACAGGATTTCAACTTGTTTATGTTCTTCTATGCAATCATCAGGATGACAATATCTGTATACCGCTTCATAATTTTCTATTGCTTCTTTCAGTTGTGGTCCTCGTATATACATAACACGAACAAAATTTTTTTCTTCTTCTGACAATGTAGAGTTTATCATTGGAATTGTAAAATTTTTTTTATAGTATTTATCATAAGTGTCATTAGTGATTCGTCCCCAACATCTTTTTTAAAGTTAAAAACATTATCATAAAATTCTCTCGCAATGTCTATAAACCATTTTCTTGACATTATTTTATAGCATAAGATTAAATTTGATCATCGAGTGTATATATTTGAAATGCTGTCAGTCCTGGAAACGGATGCTCAGCAGCGACAACATAAACTCGGAAATATAAGTACTTGTTGACAGTATTTTCTGTCGGAATCGTAAAATATTGTGTTGTTGAAATATAAGTGTATGTTGTACTATATAATATTACCCAGTCGATATCATCGTTTGATCCTTCCAATTGCCAATTATAAATTGGACCAACACTAGAGTTTAATCGACCGCGCAAATGAAATTGCCAAATAACAACTGCAGTAGGACATTTAATTTTAATCCAAAAATTTTCAAATTCTCCGTTGGTCGTCCACTCGTGTCTATCAGAGAAAGCGTAATAAGGATAATTTCAGGATAATATGCTGATGCGCTTACCTCAAACCCAACTCGATTGTCAGTTGCCTTAAAAAGTGTTGGAATATGTCCAACATTGTTTTTGTTTTGTTTTACACCACTAGACCAACTGTCAACGTACGCTTTATTTTTCAGATCATTAGGGTTAACTGGAACATATGTCGTAGTTATTTTATTATTTCTCATGTTTATGTTGCTTGTCACAAGTTCACCGGATTTCTTAAAATATGGGGTAAGTTCTTCTTTTAAATGAGCATAACTAATAGTATCAGTTTCATTAGCTGGTGGCGAGGTTGTCGGTAATCCAGTTATTTTTGAATTTGACATAGACAGGTTACCTGTCATTGTGTCACCGGCTTTGTTAAGCTTATTATCGTCAACAGATTTTAGTTGCGCATAACTTACAGCTTGTGTGTTATCTACATTTGCTGGCGGATATAAAGTTTCTAACCCAATATTTTTTTACTCGACATGTTAATATTACCTGTAACTGTCCCACTGGTTTCATCAAGTTTGTTATTATCCACATACTTCAACTGCAAATAACTTACCGCTTGAGTTTGATTTAAGTTTACCGGTGGATATCTGGTATCTAAATTTATATATTTTTTTTTCCTGACACATCTAAGTTACAACTTGAAGTTCCTCCTGTCAGTGATAGTTTATCATTGTCGACAAATTTTAGTTGTGCATAACTAACAGCTTGTGTATTAACAACATTTATTGGCGGATAATTTGTTTCTAAATTTAGTACTCTTTGATTTGACATAGACAGGTTTCCTGTCATTGTATCACCAGTTTTTTTCAGGTAGCCTGATAAATCAATATTGCCGTTTGTTATTGTACTTATAGCCGACGAATCTCCTAATGATGTTCAAATTTTTTTATAATAGCTCATTATTTATTTATTGTCTGACAATTTTTTTATATGTAACTTATATAACATAAAATTGAATAAAACGATGGCAAAATCGTCGATATTAAACTTTGATACAGAGCGGTTGGTGAAACATGAACATAACAATGAACTTCCAGATTGTCATTATCTTATTGTTGGAAGAAATGGATCGGGAAAAACAAATTTGCTTATGAATTTACTGCTGGGCAATACTTGTAACTACGATCGAGTTCATATTTACACAATTAATCCACAACAGGATAAGTTCGAGCTACTTAGCGAACATAATAACAAACTTCGTGATGATCTTGAGGCTGGTGAAGATTTTTTTTATTATCAAACAACCAGAAGAACTTGTTCCAGTTAATCAACTTGATTCGTCCGAACATAAGATATTAAAAACAACTGATTACAACTCCGAAGACAATATTAGTGACTTAGAAAATATAAAAGAAGAAAGTAAGAAACATCTCGACGATGTAAAATTGGAAAATAAAAACTACTATAGAAGTTTTATCCATTATCGTCATTGGATTATCGCCGGTCTTTATATCAAAGCTATTCGTAATATAAAAAGTGGACGGCATGGTCATGAAGCTAATAGTTTGAGTACTGAGGCAAAAAATCTAGATAAAATACGTATGAAGGCTGATACAATTGTCTCAAGGGACATAAAAGATCCTATTGACAGGCAAACTGAATTAAGTCGGTTGATTGATAATTATGATGAATTTAATAAAAGATTAATGGTAGCTGAAAAAGAAAGAATGCATGCTGAAATAATGTCAGCTGAAAGTTTAGAGGAAACTAAAAAAAATATAACAGATAAAATAACAAATTTAGAATATAATAATATTATAACAGAAAATGATATTTCCGATATTGATAATATTAAAACTTGGGAAAAAGATAAATACGATAATCTTATTAAAAAATTAGATGATATTGAAAATGATGGCAAACAAGCTTACAATAAAATTTATAAAGCCTCAAAAAAAGATATTTTAACACTTTTTCAACAAGCTAGAAATGGTTTTATTGCTAATAATTTTAAAAATACAGCAAAAAAAATTAGATCCGGAAAATCAAGTTATACAAAATTTTATGATGAGTTTGAATCTAATGAGAATATTCGTATGAGTAAATAAACAGGAACAGGAGTAAAAATATTTGCTTCAGTTACTGAAATCATAGGCAGATTAATGTTATTGATGTCATCAAAAGAGGCTGGATATATTGGTGCTGAAATTGACAATGAAATTATTGACATACTTGATCGGTTAAGATTGGAAAATTTATTAACATCTGACGAGTACGAAATTTTACACCGCGACTTAATCACGGCGACTCAATGTTATAAAAAATATAATAAATAGCAATGTGAACAACATTATTACTAGACTCTAGCACAGCTGCTAAAGATAGCGGAAATTTTTCAGTAAATTATATTCCGCCAATACATCTTGATGCTGAAAAACAATATGAGATAGGACAATTTCCTGTACGTGTTGGCATTCTATGGCTAACGTAAAAACTGGAGTAAATGATGAATTTACATTTAAAACTCATGATCCAAATACAAGAACCTCGTGGAAAACATTGAAAATTCCACAAGGAGCTTATAATATCACCGATCTAAATAAAACAATAAAAGAATTTATAACAAAAAATAATGGTGTCGCTGACGTTTTAGAGCTGACACCAAATTATAACACATTACGAGCTTGGATAACATTAAAAAATATGTTAGTCAACCTTATATCGCCAGCAAGTATCACACCACTGATAGGATTTTCTCATGAACATTATATTGCTTTTGAACAAAACTATTACATATGGTGGTAAACTGCCAGTAAATATAACTAACGTAAACACAATATTAATAAATTGCTCTATTGCAGCTGGGTCTTACCCAGCCCAGGGTAGTAAAGGACAAACAATATATAGTTTTTCTCCAGACGTTCCACCGGGATCTCTCATGCAAATTAGTCCACGTCAAGTTATTTATTATCCTCTAAACGTTGAAAATCAAATAACAGAAATAAGTATGCAATTGACAGATCAATCTGGACGACAACTGGATTTGAATAACGAGGTTGTTACTTATTACCTGCACCTACGAGCGCAATAAACTTATATAACCTCAGATATAATAAAACAGAGAAAAACAATTTACAGAAGAAAAATAGTTGGAGGATTTTTTGGAAATATATTTACTAAAATTATTGAAAAAATGTCGCAGGAATAGCTCATAAAGTTGCGTCAATTGCACTTGACGCGTCAAAATCTTTTGCAACTGGAGCTGCATCTGTCGCTGAAACTGCGGTGGGACAAAAAATAGCTGATAAAATAAAAGGTGCGCCAACAATCAAACAAATTATATCAGAAATCGCTCCAACAAAAGAAACTCAACGTGCAATGATAACAACAACAAAAAAACTTTTATCACCAAAAGGAGAACAAATTATCCAAAAATTAATATCTAAGGCAACAGAAACGAAATACTAAAATTTTATATAACCTAATAAATAAAAAAATGTCTGTTTAAAATTATCTCGATTTTAGCAGAAACTTATGACACCGACGAAACCGTAACAGAATTTGAGTATGTTGAGTATCTCGACGAAAATTCTAAAGAACCAAATAAGGCTAGCGTCAGAACAGTTAATACTCTAAACGAGGACTTATTTCTACTGCCTCACAAAGCAATGTTGGAAGTTCGTGGCCACATCATGACAGTAGCTAATCCACCTGTCGAAATTGCAGCTGGAACAGAAGTGGCTCTTATAAATAATGGCAGGTGTTTATTTTAAAGTGCTAGATATCAGCTAGCTAATCAAACTGTTGAGGATATTTCAAGTCACCTGCAAGTTGCAAGTACAATCTTAAATACCATCTCGTTTTCTGACCATTACTCCAGATCAACTGCAACTAACATAATATGGTTTAAGGACACTGGAACGGGTGCAGCAGTGCCAGGTGAATTTATTTTAGGAGGAGCATTAGAGCATGGGGCTAATGCCGCTGCAGATGTTGTAATTGTAAGAGATTTTGTTATTGCAAATGCTAACAATTTTGGTATAGCAGCACCAGCTGCAGACGCTAACGCAGACGCTACAAGAGTCTCACTTACTGCTGCTTGTAATAATCTTAGTATAACACCACCAGCTGCAGCTGCGGACGGTGTTGCAATGTTAAATTTCATTAATAATGCAATTAACGTAAGAAATATACATTACAATGAAGGTTATGCTAGGAGAAAAGAACTTGCAGCAGGATCACGTCAAATTACAATGATGCTGCCGTTGAGCACAATATTTGGCTTTTGTCGCGATTACAACAAAGTATATCCTGGAGTTAAACATACACTTATTTTAGATCGAGCAGAACAAAATGATTGTTTATTTCGAGCTGGCGGAGCTGATGTGCAATTATCATAGACAAACTTGCGCTGTGGATGCCACGAATAACGCCGTCAATCACAAAAGCATCAGAATTAAATGATATGCTGCAAAAACACACAAACAGAATTTATTTTCAGCAACTTAAAATATATCAAACAGCAGTTCCAAATACTACCGACTACACATGGCGAATCACAACAACATCAAGTGAACAACTACCTCGGCAATTCTTTGTTGTATTTCAGCAGCAAACGCGACGTGGTAACCAACAACAAAATAATGCAATATTTGATAACGCCGATGTTAGACGAATATACGCTAGACCCAACTCCAAACAATATTCCGATCGAGCGATATAATGCAATTTTGCAGATGATGCTAATAAAAATATTACTAGACCTTACATGTACCTTATGGATGCAATACAAAAGTATCAAGATGTTGGAGACGGATCTCAGATATCAGCAGAGGAATTTCGTACACTTTACCCAATATTTTATTTTGATGTTAGTAAGCATAGCGAAAGAGCTTTCGACTCAACAGCTGATATTGAAATTACTTGGCCACTCGGAGCAGTTCCAGCACAGTTATACGTGTACGCGCTAGTGATCAGCGACAGATTTATAAAAATTGACTCTGTCGGAGATAAAATGTCGGTACAAGTTTGAAAAAACTTGGAGTTTATTTTGTAATCTGTATATAATGACAAAATAGATTGTAATATAAATATGTTTGACTGATGGCCCAGTCAAAAAATTAGCAGCTGCTGTTGCAAAGCAGAGGCAGGTATTACTAAAAATAAAACCTAACACTGAAAGTGTTTCCAAAGGTACTTTAACAACATTAATGTCAACAAAAATACAAATAAATAAATACAATCGCAAGAAAACCTTTTGTTTTAAATTTAAGTGCCACACAAATAACAGCAATGTCAAAACAAGGTGGTTTCTTTGGTCCGGCACTATTTGTAATGGCCAGAACATTAATACCAAACATTTTGCCAGTACTTGGTACATTAGGATTAGCAGCAGCGTTTGGTACAGTATCTGGCGCAACGAGAAAGGCTGTCTCAGGTGACAGTGTCGTCCGTGGTGGCGGTATAAAGAAAATTTTTGTCTAAAGATAAATATAATGCCTAAACGAAA
>JAECUM010061917.1:0-17962 GCA_016617855.1 Megalonaias nervosa | reverse complement strand
CTGAAGAGATGAATTAGTGAATAAAGGACAAATGTGTTATAATATCTAATCTTTGAATTGAAGAGAATATGTTAAGTTTGTTTTGACGACTATCACACTTATATTTCATATTCATCATTCGGACCTACAAACTAATGATACGAGAGATTAGGGTATGATGATTATTATACACTCTTACATTCTAAACATCGATTTGTGATATCTCGTTTTCTGCAAATGAAACACAAATTTAAAAAAATAATATTAAAATATTTTCCAACCTGTTGCATATAATGATATATGTTTCGGACATTATGGGAGTTTAAATAAACCAATTTACCAAGTTAAGAGTCAGGTGTGTATTCGGATAATATTATGTGTATTTTGTTCATTAAAGGAGACTGTGATCCCTCTAGTACATTTTTTTGACCTCATTTAGATACCATTTCCCTCGAAACGAGAACATAGTGTAATTGTCTGTCATTTGTATGTCTCTCCATCATGCTCCATTCCAGAAAATGGCTACAGTGATATTTGTACAGTTAAATTTCCATAAGGTTTTATCGTGTCCCAAACATAATATTAAATTCCTCATCTTTAGGTACAGTGACATTAGTCATGCTAAATTCCCGTATGGACCCATAGTCTACCAAACGGAATATTAAGTTCCCCATTTCCTTCAGAGTGATATACGTGATGTTAAATTTACATAGAATTCCACACCATCCTATCATTGTTAAAATTCCTTAGAATCCATCCAAAACGTATTAAGTAAGTATAAACGCCACATTGGCCTAACTGTATTAAATTCTCATATACGCCCTTATCGCGAGAAACATAATTTTAAATTCCTTTTATGCTCCATAGTAGCACAAACGTAGTGTTAAATTCCCCAAACCGCCATAGTGGCCCAGCCATGTTAAATTTTTGTAGGGCTCGACAAATATATCTACCCTTGTTAATATGGAGTTTACTCAGATCTACTTAACTGCTCCTATATTACTTTTATACACTAAACCAGTCTATTTCGCGTTGGCATGAGACCTAAATTTTGTAAATTGGCTTGTCCCATTCCGTAAAAAAACCCAAATAAGTATATTTGAATGCGCTTGCACTAAATTACATTTATGGGAAAAATCTTTCCATACATCTCCCCGTCATATATCTAGATCACCTGTTTTCAAAGCTCAATTGTATTTTATTGTTGCTATAATTGAACATATGCACTGGGAAAATGAAGAAATTTCAATTAAATTACGATAGAATTACGCATGGGAATGATTTTAAATTAGTCATTAAGTTCAATTATATGCCACGAATAAGTAAAAGAAATAAAATATGACAAATAAAATGATTATGTTAATCTTTTATGATGGTGAAAAATATCCATGACATAGAAAGTATTCATTCAAAAGTGTGGGTAGAGAGAGTTGGACCATTTTAAAAATATTCAAAATAAAAACTTGAACACCTCGTTTCATCCGTCTGTCCCAGGTCGATACAACATATAAATATTTGAAAGGTGGACACATCATATTTACAAAATAAAACATCTCCCATAAAAACACCCAGACAAAACAAAACTCCCCCGAAAACAAAACTAAACTAAAACAAAGCGTGAATCAATCCATTCGGGTATCTGACAACTGGTACATTTGGAACTCCTAAATTCAGAGTTAGTCAATAAGAATTTCAAAATACAAAACAAGATTTGCAAAATGCTACCTACTTAACTTTACGGATGATATATTCAAAATCAAGCAACTGATATTAGGTTATCCGACGTGTTTGCAAATTGAAGCGGAAAGGACATAGGGTGAATGTTGTACAAACAAATCTTATCTCAATACCACACACAAGATGACAGACACAATTAAACAAGATTTTGAAGACCATTAGTATGGTAAGTAAAATGTAGGTACTTATCAAATGGTAATGATACTATAGAACACAAAATGAACGTTTAAGAGGAACTTAAGCAGGGTTTCTTTGTTGCTGTATAAGTGGTCTTTAATTCTTGTTTCAAGGCTTCTTGCGGTATATCCAATGTAGTCTTTTACACAAACAGACAATATCTGATAGCAGTTGGCGAACATTGTAAAGAATCAGGGTATACTACTTCTTGGCAAAGCATCAGAGTACTAGGTAGAGAGAACAACACCTTGAAGAGGAAAAAAAGAAAAAGGTACTGAAATCATGGTGGGACAGCCAGTCTTGAACCGTGACTCCAGATTGGAACTTCTATCGTTGTACAAAAGGGTTTTGTCACGTGATCATTTAGTTGATAAGAGACTCCAGTTCAGAAAGTCATTCCTCTGATGAAGGCCTTGCAATACGGTCAAAAGCTAAATAGTCATAATCTATTATGCTACATAAAGGTATCTACTCTTTGTTTCATTGACTCCAAATGGCTGTAGCAGGTAACAATATTCATTCTAGAGTCATTGTCTTCATCTGGAAAACCCCTAACAAGATATACTGTATCACTAACTTTGAATTTTTGTACATTTCCAATATCAGCATCTTCATTTGTAGGATTGTAAAATTCATCCATTTCAAAATCTCACTTACTCTCTTAATATTAGGATGGGAATGTTAAAACTGAATAGGAAAGAAATGTATACGTCACAGTTAGAAAAAGATTTATAGAAATCAAAAGCAGCAAGACAAGAAAGTTTCAAAAGTTAAGGATAAAAATAGCACAAAACAAAAATAGCTGGAATCAAGCTACGCGAAAGAAATGAAACAGTGACAGATAGATCGATATATTATGCAAGAATTGGTGCAGCAGCTCTCTGAAGCACCTTATTAATTTGTTAAAAGAGAATAGCAGTTTAATCACAGATTGTTCAATATGCTGCTTTCGGCACAAAAGCAGAGAACGCTCATGTTGTAAACAAAGAACATGAACAACAAGAAAATAAAGACTCACAAAAACGCAGGGCATAGAGCTTGTTCAATAGAATATTAAAAATGCCAAACTTCAATAGAATATTAAAAATGCCAAAATTCAATAGAATATTAAAAATGCCAAAATTCAATAGAATATTAAAAATGCCAAAATTCAATAGAATATTAAAATTGCCTTGTTAGTACTTAAAGTCTTAGCACCATGGATTGTCCATTGTTAGCAGTGTGAAAGAGGTGCATCCCGCAGGTGACAACACCAGTTAGCTAACATTTGTAGCTATATGAACAATACGATGTCTAGAGATAAAGGAACATTATGAACACAGTCTACCATTAAGCGCTGGTCTTACCTTTAGTTACAGCGCATTTTTGAAAAAGCTATTGAGGTTTTCTATTTGTCCACCATGAATACTGAATTAAGTCTGATCATCTCAATTTCTTTTTTAGTCAATTCACAATCGACTACATGTTAGCAATGGATTATAACTAACAAAAATAGCAGTCAATAAATAATATATTTTTGTTGTTAAATAAATGAGTGGAAACGAATCAAGTTTGTAGACACTGGCTTTGCCCACAGACTTGTCACACTGCACTAGCAGTGCACCTCGTTGGCTATGCCGACGACAAAACAATTGGCAAGTGTACATATGAGACAAAAGTAAAATAACCTCAACAATATGTTGAAGAGGTTAAAATTGATTTGTTCAAGAAGATCAAACACTATTAAAGTATGAAAAAGATTTACAAAATAGCAAACAAAGTTGAATAGGTTAGATGCTGGTATAGAACCAGTTTCAGCTGGTGTGTCTGCATCTGTAATGTGTTTATCGGTTATAGCTACTGTTATATGTGTTCCATTAATGGGATATAGCACATTAAATTTATGAATTGCTTCAAATGCGTTGAATGAAAGATAATTCACCAAAGGATTTTAAAATATGATGAAATAGTGACACGTGACATCACCAAGTTGAATGGAATCAGTAGTATGATAAGCAAAGTGATCAGAGTAACAAAGAGAGAGAGAGAGAGAGAGAGAGAGAGAGAGAGAGAGAGAGAGAGAGAGAGAGAGAGAGAGAGAGAGAGACGTACATGAGAGCAGAAACAAAATTCAAAAACGATCTTCGATTAACTTAAGGGAGCCATGTTGTTTGCTATACAGATGCTTCTTATTAACCAAAGTACATAAATGGACCTTGTATTCAGTCAACATTTATCACTAGATCAATGAACAGTGCAGTCTTTGCAAGGCAAGAGAGCCATATTACACTGATGTCTCTGAAAAAGAACATGTCCTTCCAATCTATGATAATAATGGCAAACTATTTTCTGCATTCCCGGGGATAGATTTTGCTTTTGATTTTTATAATATTTGCGATCACCTCAAAAGCCACATTTTTATAACACCAGTAATATGAACAAAACAAGGACTATTTGAAGTTCTAATAGTCACGACGACCTTGAAATGTGTTTAAAAATGCTCCTAAAGGGTATAACTGCGACTTTATTATATTGATGGAAGCATTGATGTCGAACGTTTGACATAGAACTAAATAGTTAAAATAACTCTGAATTTCAACTACTTGGTATATGTAAGCAATTACAGAGGAATTTACAGCATCGGATAGAGATTACTGATTTTTAAAACCCAAACATTCATATTTCCTTGGCCAAATCAGTGACACCAAGAATGAATCTAATGACTAACGCGTGTTTACTATTACTAGAGTTTTGCCATTAACTTATGTTCACGGTGACGTTGTCTCATACAATGTTCATGCCATGAGAAGTAATTAAAGAGGGATACAATTAACAAGTTGAACATACTATCATATATGAAAATTGAAATGTTATGGATTTTCACATGATTGTTACATATGTTTTCAATGTAACGCAGAGTGAATCATGTATGAAATTTGTTCAAAAACATTTCTTAGAAGTCCTAATTTGAATATTTGTAACTAATCTAATGTAAACAATGCTGTTCTAGGTAAAACAATTAAAGGGTTAATTAATTAATTGCAACAATAATTGTATTACTAACGTATCATATCCAGTACAGACATTGATGCTGGTAATAGAAATATTCTACAAATTCGATTTTATGCATACTTACTTAAGACTCCACATGTTAGCAACTTGAACGATATCAATACTTAATAGCTATTGAACAGATTTATAATGCAATAGCTTGGAAAATATTAGACCTATAAAACCAGATTAATGATAACATTAAAATAATTTTAAATGCCCATGAGTTATTTCGACAGATATTCCGTACTTTATCCACTTCAGAATAAGCCTTTCAATGGAAAGAGAAAGAGGACATACTGTACCCAACGTTAGACCATATATACACCCGTCTAGCAGAGGATCAACACGAAAACAGAAGCTCTGGAGAATGACATGGAGGACATCAGAACATCTATGGAAAAATATGGTACTCTTGTAACACAAGTTAGTACAATTAGAAGAGAAGCTGAATATGAAATCCAACAGAAAGATCAAGATATTTAAAAAAATAAATGATTTTAACACAAACATTACTGATCGAAAAACAAGATAAAAGCTGAAACTAATTCGATGTCAGAATTGCAGACGAATAGCGATTCAATATAGATAACCATAACAACAGACGTCATTCATGAATGTGTTTGAAAACACGATTTGATTAATGAAACTAACAGAATATAATATCTAATACAGATTTTAGTCATACGGCTATAACGATGCCAAATGCTACATTCGTCAAGTTATATAACAACTTGCACGACGGGTTTAGACAATCTAAGATAGATAGAAAAGACGTGACTCACATATTAGTGAATTAAAATATCCGTGTGGCGTAATTAGTATTGACGGGATAGATAAAAAATGCAAAGAATGAGTAAAGATTTCAATGATTTTTGAAGACAAGTTGACAATAGATACCAATGCATTAAAGACTTAAGTTGATATAACGGCTGGAATTAGTGCTAGAAAATTAACGCTGTAAATACCAAATTACAAGAAAACATTCAAAACTGAATTGAATTTGGATATGTACATAAATACTATATTTTTGTTTAATAGAATTAGAATATTGAAAGAGAAAATATATTATATAGAAATATTTTTGCGTTGAAAACCAATATAATGCACGATTTACGATTTTTCCATGGTAGCATTTTAGAAGAATATAAATGGCATTAAAAGAAATGTTTGAAATAAGTACAATCTCTGCGTAGAAGGAAATATATCTAGTTATAAAAATTGTTTAAATGTCAAGAAACAACATTGTTGAAGGAATAAAGTTTTGAAATTGGTTGCAACATATGAATTTATTTGCTGAATAAAGAAAATACCCTGTTAATGTTTCACAGCAATATGTCACTCAGAAGAATCTGCTTATACACTGAACCTAACTCTGTGAATATTTCTATTTACTTTTATACCGGATTTATATGCAAGCAATGCACGATTTGTATGCAGAACCAGTCCACAAAGATTATCAAATCCATACAGTGCTAAAGAATTACAGGCACACTATCTATTAAAGAAAGAAGTTTGTTTTTAAAATATGGAAACATAAATAAAAAATGGCAACTCATAATATTAGTGTTTCAGATGTTTTCACAGCATGAACGAAATGAAAGTAAAGACTGGCGCCAAAATAAAATTTCGTTATTCATAAACACCGAACAATAAAAAAGTGACCATATCAGCAGTTACAATTGTAGGAGCAACGGGTTATGGTATAACATTTACAGGGAGGAACTTTCAGCTGAAGTTATTTGATCTCGATTAGTTAACGAATAAAATAAGCAAAGACAACACAAGAATGGAAGATTACCAGAGAAACATTGCACTGTAGTGTCATCATGGCGGGCTAAAGAGGCCTCAAGTTCTCTACTTTTAGCTGGATGTTACCTTTATTTGTATTTGAAACTATATTCAACATAGACTCCAGATTTCACCTACATAAGACCGTGACGTGACTGATCGAACACGGAATAAGCCAGATTTCCACCTGAAAGTACTCTATCCGCCAACATAAATATCAGTATGGCTTTCAACATGGCACACTAACAACTGAACATACAAGAAGGCATCTGCTAATAATAACTTTTAATAAAACATTTTGCTGCACCTCTTGCTCAAGAGTGCTGTCTCACTGAATGCTGACCTTAAAGACACCCTTAATGTACTTGCAGTACATCTGTTAGTTAAAGTTTAAATAAATGTATTT
This sequence comes from Megalonaias nervosa, assembly GCA_016617855.1. Taxonomy (NCBI): domain Eukaryota; kingdom Metazoa; phylum Mollusca; class Bivalvia; order Unionida; family Unionidae; genus Megalonaias; species Megalonaias nervosa. The sequence goes on along the minus strand of JAECUM010061917.1, from coordinate 10,842 downwards.
TCACATAACGCCTCAACAGCATTTGACTTTGACGTTTCACCAGTTTCTGACATTGATATATAAGATTGTTATTTTTTATGAGAAATTTGGGTTGGACGTTTTTTTTCTTTTTTTTCTAACAAATTTATCATTTATCACTGAAAGTTAGACTTTGCCATTTTTCAAATAACTTCTCGCCAGACTCTGATATTTATAATTTTATACTGGGCTTTACAGGCAGTAAATATGTTAATTCAAACGGTTGCAAGTGGATTTTGTGATCGATGGACACTTTAAAAGTGTACTGATTTGACAATCGATGAATAGAACAAGCTTATCATATTTGCTGAATATTATTACTGACTATCTATCTCTGTCAATAGACTGTCAGGTTTTGCAAATTGGTTTTAGAGGTGGACTGTGGTTTGTATGTTGATTGCTACAATATAAATATAAGTGCTCTCTCCTTACCCTAGCAACATACCATGTTTCCAGATGTTGACACAAGAAAGAATGACGTCTTCTCATTTTTAGAGATAATCTCGTTACGACTCTATGGTCGCAAACTAAGTAAAACAATGAAAGCTAAACTAACAAGGTTTGAAAAACTTACAAACAATGTAATTATAAAGTTATAAATGAAAATGTAGGAGTAACTTACAGAATCATGAAGTGAATAGAAACTAATCCTTATAAAGGTATATGATAGTCCTAAATAAATGAGAAGTTCATTATTCATTCAAAACCGGAAATGCACCCCCAGGACCCTAACGTTGTCAAGATGGCGTTGTCCAGAATTCATTCGAATAATTTATAAGAGTTCCAGAATGATATTATAGTCCAGAAAATGAGCACTTTCAATTTCCACTGAACAGTCCAAATTAATCTTTTGCCTCTCGAACAATATAACATTATACGACGTCTGTAGCCTTACAACAGGAACACAAGAAATTCTAAATGACACCTCAAAATTGGTTGAAAGGTATGGAATTATTTGCTGAATAAACAAAATAACTTGTTAATGTTTCATGACTCCAAAATCAAACTTTAAATGATTTATCAGTCCTCTGTTTATATACAGTCTTTAGTTACTGTATGTCGCAATAGACATGACGTGAGAAATAACACTTCTCATTTTGCGTCATTGACCTACTCATTTGACCTAGACAAACTAATGAGAAGTTAGAGAATTATTCTAGAAATGTCGGAACCCGACAAGGCAATGAAAAATTAATCCAAAGGTGCTAGTAAGTCTTATTATTAAGATTATTATTAATAATTAACTCATACGTAAATATCTATTTATAGATCCTATGCAATATTACTACGTTCTTCAGATACTCAGTGACGTATGCAAAATTAAGCTAAAAATATTCTGTACTATTTACAGTCATGAATAAATAATATAAAAATTATATAAAATCATGTACCAGAAGTTGCAAATAAATATAGATATACAAAACAACGCCCCTAACATGGAAAATAAAGATTTAAGCGATTAAGCCTTCTTTCTCCATATTAATCAAACAGACAAATGATAATAATAATGAAATTACACTGGAAGAGGTATAATTAATCTGCAAAATGTATTAAAATAATAAGGCAATAGAAAACTCCAATACAAGCGAAAGTGCGTCTGCGATTAAATTTTCTTTTCCCTTGATGTGCCGAATATCGATATTGCATTCTTGCAACATCAACTCCATATTAAGAACCCCTAAAATGGTTGATTGACATTGGTGCTGAAAGAACTGATGTACTATTAAGTACGGCTTTAAATTTATCGAACGCCTCATGACATTTGTCAGACCAAAACTACGCGATGTTCTTACTTAATAAATTGGCCAGGGGCTCGGCAATTATGGAAAAATTTGAGGAAATTCTCCGATAATATCTAGCCATACCCCAAAATCGCATCAGTTGCTTTTTACTGATAAGTTCAGGGAATTCAAAGACAGATTTAACCTTAGCTTCTACAGGCTTAACTTGGCCATGCACCACAATATGTCCTAAATATGTGACAGAAGCTCGGCAAAACTCGCTTTTACTTAGATTAATTGTCCAATTTACTCACACAAGCAAACGAAGAATTTCCAGATATCTTTCCAGATGATCCTTCCAGGAATTGTTTTAAATAATGACATCGTCAATGTATGCATCACAGCCATTTATTCCAGTTGTTACGATGTTTATTAAGCGCTGGAATGTAGAGGGAACATTTTTCATACCAAATGACATAACTTTGTATTAGTAAAGTCCATATGGAGTTGAAAAGGCCGAAATTTCCTTTGCTCCATCCTGAGGTGAAATCTGCTAGAATCCTTTTAACAGGTCAAACTTCTAGACATATTTTGCATTTCCAACTATGTCAATTCGGTCATCAATTCTCGGTATTGGAAATGAATCTGTTTGGTGACATCATTCACTTTTCTGTAGTCAGAACACACACGGAGTGTTTCCGCACAAGAATATACGTAGAACTCAGTTATTTCTGCTTGGTTCAATAAAGTCATTCTCCGACAAATATTCAGCTTCCTTCTTCAAACATTCCTGATTAATAGGATTCATCCTGTAGGGTGCTGTTTTACAGGTTTAGAATCTACAATTTCAGCATAATGGTAGATTTTGTTTTTTGTTCGATTTGGAACATCTGGGAACAAGTGATCATATTCACATTTTAGCTGATTTAATTCATTCATTTTCTGTGGCTGTAGATGTGAACGTTTATTGACCAGATTCTTGAATATTTCAAAATTTTGAAGACTGACTGAACCAAAGTCATTTAATTCCGGTTGAACGTCATCATTTAAATCGTCACTGTGTCGGACAGGAACTACTAAATTTATTGAATGATTTGCAGGTCTATCTCGATCAGCGTACTAATTTAAAATATTGATATGGGAGAGTTGTTTATGATTCCGCCATCCAGGAGTATCGATGATATAATTTAAGTGAGTACTTTCTTTTTAACTGTTTAGGGGCCATAATATCTAGCCTGAAGACTTTGAAGCACGAGAGCTAGAACTTCCGACCAATACAAATGATGTTAGTTCTTGTGGTACGTCTTGACGACTCCCAAACGACCAACCAAATGAGTTTCATGGGTTATATCAAGAATTTCCCGTCTCTACGACTTAGGTACCACTGCAGAATCTGTTTCGCGAATAGCGCATATAAACAAACAGGAGATCTAAGGATCTCTTTTCCTGTTCTCCGACAAGTCATTATTATTTGTCACCCTGATTAAAAATAAGACAATAACTAGTTAAAAGAGGATCACAATGATCAATACCTTTCAATTGATTAGTGACCCCATCAAAAGCCTGACTAATACATGTATCATCCAAAGGAAAAGCTTCATTATGAACTGCATTCACAAGAACTCTTTCTATCATAGTTCTAGTAACAGCACAAGCGGGGTATAAATTAGGGATTTCATTTTCAATAGGATTAACCTTTTTTATCCAAGCAAGGCTTGTTATTTACATTGGATTAAACACAACTTTATCTGCAGCTAAGTCATTGCCTAGCAATAGATGAAGACCCTCAATGGGCAAAGAATTCACAGCGCCAACAGTCACTTGTCCAATGCCAAACAATGACCTCCCATTTCCTTTTCTTAAAGTTAGGCCTAATTTGCATCTTATTTTAAGTTATAGCCGATTCTTCCTCTTAATTTATGATAAATAGATCTTACATTTGTCTTTTTATGGCTTAATCTATTTCTTAGCATCCTTCAGGTCTAATTCTGTACTTTGTTTAAGTTACTAGGGCAAGAGATTCACTTTTAAATACTGGATTTGTTCAAGTGCTTTTGTTGCTTGTTTTGTTTACGTTTTGTGATATGTCTCATATTATTTTATATATTATGCTGTATTTTTATGTCTTGTGAATGATGTTGACGTAATGTCTTTATTTTTTCTATATAATATCGCCAAAAATCTCATTGAAGCTTATATTGAATTTCTGTGTTATTCATGCCTACTGCAAATAAATCTTTGCTTGTTATATAAGTTTTGAATGAGCAAACACGAACTGGCGACTCAGAATTAATGAGCCTGGACGATGTTATTTCACCTGGAATTGTATATGTCCACTCATAGTGATGGAAGTACACTTGAAATCCATGAGTGCAAAACGTTACTGATTGCTTCCATCTTACTGATGATGAGATAATTTCAGAGTACACAATCAATGGTCACCGCACTTGTGATGGGTGTTGGTGTGTCTATTGTTTTTCATCTGTGCTTATGGATATTGCAAAATATGATAATTATATAACTTACAACAAGCAGAAAATGGTGCCATAATGAGGTATAGACCCCCAATCGATGAAAATCAGATTTTCACTGTCCTATGTGAAGATCTAAAAGCGATCACTTCGAGGTAATATTCTAGTGACATATGGTATTACCTTAATTGCGAATGTTATCAGTCAATCAGATGAAATCTTATATCTTCGCGTCTAGGAGACTGAACAGTATAGCTGAAGATCATAAAGTGTGCCTAACGATATTGATCACTTTCAGACTTCTGAACGCTGCATCTCCATAGGCTAATTCAAAGTCATCAGAACATGACCCCTGGGCGATCGCTGTCAGATCTTCACGTACTATAGTAGAGATCGGATTTTAATCAGCTCGTAACGACCTCAGTCCTACACATCCCTGCATTACATATATCTCGGACAGCATTACAGTTAGCAGTATGAAAGTATGTTGATAGTACCTTGTTGTTTCTTACGTGTCGTGTGATGACAAGGCAAAGAAAGGCGATGCAGTTTAGATAAACTGCTTGTATAACCCATCACCTTCTCATGAAAGATGATCTTTAAGTGCCTACAAAATTTCTATGGAATAAAAGGATACGTTGTTTCTGTTTTTTTTTTAGAAAAAGGATTGAAGCAAACACGATGAGTGAAATGTGAGAAATGTGATATCAGGAGCTAGTGATGTGCAAACTGATGTCAGTGTATAGTTAATGGAAAATGTTTTGAATGCCATTTTACTTCCATATAGTAATCGATCATTGTCCACTCCATTGTATCATTGAGCTCTTCCTTAGCATTAAACTTTGACCTTACACTTGCAAAGGCAGAAACTGAATTGATTTCGTCTATAACTACATCACTATAAAGATAGCCGTTGACATATCACGCGATACAGTTTCATTAAACCGTACTCTTGATTCTTCCAGAAAAAAGTCGAAAAGGTGTAGGGGTACTTTGAACTAGAGCAGATGACGTGTTCTTGAATAGGTGTATTACCCAGCAGTAGAAAAAGCATTCAGAAAGAATCCACATAGAGTTTATTGCCAGGGTTTCCAGCCGATCCAACATTAAGCAGAGGCCACTGAGTGTCTCTTCGAGGAACAACAAGAACATTAGTAAGCAAAGTGTTGAAAATCATTACACTGATATTCATTGCATCTGACTTCATTTGTGAAGTAAAGGCTATATCAAATTGCATGGTAGCGGTCATAAGCTAGATAATGTACAACAATGTGCTAACAAAATGTATATTTATTTCATGTCCGATGGTCAGGTATTTATTCAAAACAATTAGGTCAAATCAGTTATGCTTAGTCGTCAATACATAACATAGTTTTAAATGTATACGAAAAAATCATAACATGATAATCTGCAGGGAAACTGATCGCATATACACAATGTTTCAACTAAATCTTAAAACGATTGAGTAAGGAAACGTATCGATTATGATCAGTCCAAATCTTCTATCCAGCAAGACTTACGATAGAGCGTTGTTATCACAAATGTTGCGATACAACAATATGTATTTTGAAGATATTTTCTTGTCATCATTTAAAGTTATGTATATGTATATATTGGCGCTTGACCTAAAATATTAATTATTGGTGTCTTGGTGCAAAATGAATGACTTTGACATTGCGAACTCAGATTTGCTACGCTTCTCAGCAAATACTTCGCGATCTTTTTTATCTTTACATCAACGTTTTGAATAAAATTAGTAATTGTCTATATGTCATCATAGTAATTCCTCCACGAATTTGACTTTTATTAACACGTAAGAATCTGTCAAATGTATCAGTTCTATAATCTGATATCTTTAAACTAGATTCATGAGCTAAACCTGTTGCACTGTAATAGTGTGCATTACTTGACTAGTACTTTTTCATAAAAACATTCATAAATGCTTCAAAGACGTATATTTGTCCGTTCTCAGATAATTTAATTTCTTTTGACCCAAATGTTTAATTTTCTTAACAAACTTGTCATCGTTGAAATTAACCAACTGCAAGAGACTTGCTCTTAAATTGAAAGCTAACTACAAATTTAATAGATCTTTTCACATTTATTTTTTTCTGTTCTTAATAAACCTATCTACCATGAAGTCATAAATGATTGCAATTTACTTCTCATTGCTATTCTTTATTTGTTTTATCTGAATCATTCCTTAAAATTGACAGTCATACCTGGAAATTTAGAGAATGAAATGTGGAATGAATTTTGCACTCCTAAAATTTAAGTTGCAATCGTTATGAGCATCGCTTCAAAAGAGATTCCAGTCCGGTGAGGATGGTTTCTTTGTCTTTAAATTTTTTTCTCTCTACATTGCTGATTTAAAATGTATTTCATCAGTCCTTGTGAATACAATACGTTTGTCATCTTTGAACGGACATGACTTGTTGAACATACATATATAACCAAGATGGAATGTGTTAGATGTTTGCATTGTTCAGTTTTGCCCCGTCTCCTGTGTTGGCATATATTGATTGATGCATGAAGTTACTAATCTTTGACAAGAACACTTAATGTACTCCACAAGGCGAAATTCAGATTCGTAAAAAGCAACAAATTTTTTTATTTTTTAACTGACGATATAAATTTAAACATTTTACAACCGATCCCTCTTCAAGAGTTATATCTATCAAGTTGTCTTTGATGTAACAATGATAACCTATTTGGCCTAAATTAACAAATGCAAGTATTTTTAAAAGATACATTTTCCCTTCATGTTTGCTTACTAGTGAGGAGACAATTTTTATTCCCACCTGCTGATGGTACTTTCTATGATTTTCATTCTCTCGTCTACTTGAGATCTGTCTGCGATCTCTGTGCCAGTTATTATGATCGATTTAATGTAGTTTCTATCAACTGCTTCACGATTCGAGAGGTGGATATCAACATCTATTCCTCACTGATCCATTATTTCACACAGCTTAACACATATATCAAATTCAGTTTTAAATTTTCCAAACGTCTCTATTTTCGCCGAACGATTGACCTTATCTGTATAATACCTATGCGTATATAATACAGCTAACAGAATAAAAAAAGCACCAATCATCTTTATTATTTGCATAATATAAGCATTTTAGTTCTTACCCCATTAAAGCGTATCTATGTATGAAATTCTTCCGAGCGTTTGATACCTATCAGTATGCAGTCCTGTCAAATATTCCTTTTGTACGTTTGCATTTTGTTTGTCAACTCCTTTCGGTAAATCAAATATTAAAATCTGCAGCTTTGATTTATTTAAACAGGATGCACTCTGGTATTCCGTGATGGTTTCTTGGTTTAATTTTTTTTATCCTGGTCGGGATGTGATTTTGACTCTCGATAGACCTGTGGGGTACCAAAGTTTGACCATCAAGCTTCCAGAAAGATTCATATAATGATCTTTCCTAATTATTTATTAAACTGTTATTCTTAAATGTTACTCGTATGAATTCAAACATAGTTTTAAATCTGTAGGTACTTTACAGGCTCTTTTTCCATCTATTGGAAAAACGCAAAGTCCATCTGATGCAACTTATGAATCTGATAACCAAGTGTTAGATGTAAATTTTGTATTCAAAAGTCAGTTCTAATTCTGGTTTTATCTAGCAAATTCTATAGAGAATTAGCATCTTTGAGAATTCACATATTACCGAAAGGTATGATTTTAAGGATGAATGAAATTAATATTTCTTACGTCACACCAAACTCATTTGATGTTAAAGTTAGCTGTGCGTTATATCAGATCTACGATAGAACATGTCAAATTCGTAAACTTAATCGCTAAAGTTAAAATTAAGAATAGTTTCTATACTTTACGTCACAGCAAACATCATCTTCAATGAGGTCAAAGTTATCTGGTCCAACTTTCACAGAAGATTATAGATGGTTCTAAATATCCGATGGTTTATTACCTTGCACCACTCTAGTCTCAGTATCAAAACTAGAACAAGTACTGAGTAATATATAAAAACTCCATCTATCTCAGCCATGAAAGAAGTTAAAGATCGCATCTATAATGGCTGCAATTCAATTTATTCATATTCACAGATATTTTGCCGGCCTACAAAAATCAAAAGTCACAAATAATGTCAATCGTATGTCATCCAAACCAAAGTTACAAAGATTGATTTTCGTACAGTTATCATTATTAAACATAATCCACTCATGTGAAGGAATTCCAATCCAAATTTATTCAGTCAAAGTCTTATGTTATTATTGTTATAGACAAGTTGTATAATAAGTTAGAGCAGTGCATATTAATGAGATCTATCGTATCTGGTTGGCTGCACTAGTTTCCTCTCAAGACGTAGTGACTATATTTCTCGTTAAATGTCCTTAAAATTCGATTTTGAGCAAGAGAAAGTTTATATTAATTATGCTTTTTTTTTCTTAAGAAAGGGTTTTATCAGGATATGATGAAAGCGGTAAAAATCAACCTATTAGAAAGTTAGGGAGATGGGTTTACATAGTGTTTTCTTAGAATCTACTTAAGCATGCTTTGTGGAATTGTCAACTGCTTGGTTGTGTAATTTAGGTGGGCAATATCTCTTATTCCGCGTGAATAACCAGGCCTGCAGATCGACATTGACAAATCACACAGCAAGGAAACGGTAAATCGATGCATGCAATGGCGAGGAACGACATCATGAAGTTAATAGGTTATTGAATGTTAGAAATTAGATATCCGAACCCCCAATTTCCAAGTAAAAATATAGTCTTGCCATCATTTACATATTTAACTTTCAGATCTCTTTTTTTTCAATGTCCAAATACATACAAAATTTGACATTTGTATCTTCAGTATTGTATGTGAAATGTATTTGCAAATTTAACGTTCGAATGCGCAGTATTTATGTATTTTGAAACTATAATCTCCAATAAAAAGTAATTGGAAATTAAATGTTTGAATCCCTCATTGCATTTCATTTGTTTGAAATTTTGATATTCGAATCTTCAGTATCCAATGCTAGGAAAAGTGGGTATTCCAGTTTGAAAATTTGATATTCGAATCTTCAATATCCAATGCTAGGAAAAGTGGGTATTCCAGTTTTAACTCTGATATGTTTGATGTTTGACATTTCAATGTAAAATATCCAAATATTCGAATCTGCCAATACGCGTTGTCCAAATATATACCAACTTTGTATTCAAATTTCCATTCTCGAATTATGTGTAACTTTTGTTTCGATAGGATGGGATTTAGACCTACGCACTTTGGTTGGCTTATTGTTTGCACATTGTTTATCAATTATGATTATACTTATGATTTTTCTTAGAGACTAATCAGGGTTATAGTAAGCTTATTATCATAAATATATTGCATTTCGATAAAACATTGTTATTAACTGACACACGGATTGACTACCTATCTTACATAGTTTTTGTTCTTTCCTTTCCTTCTACTCTTTATTCTTACTTAATGTTCTATGCAAGTCAAGAAGAAAGAAAAGAGAAGATATTCATTTGACTAAGCGTTTGGTTGACTGAATAACTGACTAGCTACCTAAGCCAGATTCTAGCTAAATAGCTAATCAACTGCCTGATTAAATGGTAACTAGCTAGCCAACTAGAAAACTAACCTACTAACTGTCAAACTAACGTACTAGGTGGCTACCTAAAAGTCAAGCTACCAATCTAAATAGCTGAGATATACCACAAAGTTGGATTGAAATTTAGTTTTACTTGTATCATTCGATGGAAAGGAAACCAAACATCACATACACTTAAACTTATTATGAAACTAAGTAAAATGTTAATCGATTTACACCATAAAGTTCGATATACTCCTAACACCTTAAAAATGTTACCTTCTCATTATTGAGGATCCTCAAATGTTGACGCTTACAGAAATGTCAGGTGTCGATGAGTAAAACAGAAATAAAATAAAGTAACTTAGAGCCAAAAATCCCTCTCTCTCAACATTAGACTTCTTCGATGACTTTATAATTATTTTCAGTGTGCAACGAAGACACTCTTTTGCTTTTGTTGCGATAACATCTGCCTAGTACGTTTTTGTTCTTAAGTCTGGATACCATCAGTGAGGAGACCTTTCTGCATATTTCACACTTCACGTATTCCATGGTTCACCTCTGTGAGGAGACCTTTCTGCATATTTTGCACGTCACGTCGCCGCTAATGTCCTTTATAATTCAACCTAGTAGGTTTACATGACACCGGGGATTTCAGTCACTCATATCTACGTAGATTACGATACGAAGTAATCAATTTCTAGGCCCATGCGTTTTCTTTCAATCCTGCAAATAAAACAAAATTAATATATTTCAGGACTTGATCTCTTTATTGAATTGAGTAGTATGGGTGAATAATTGAAAAGCATATAACTACATGTTGTTTGTTAAACCAAATACAGATGTTGTCAAGTCTTCAGACAGTCAAACGGAGACAAAACTGAATTTAATTTCTCAAGAGCCCAGGAGAAGGACTGGTATTGTCTCATACGATGAAAACATTTCGCATGATCGTAGTTGATTAGTTGGTTGATCGATATTGAAAACAACGATTTCAGACTCCTTTTTCAATTTATCATATCCCCTCCTTCTCTCTCTATCACTCACAGACCCCCTCACCTACCCATATATATA
>JAECUM010061916.1:0-18576 GCA_016617855.1 Megalonaias nervosa | reverse complement strand
TAACCCTCCCCCTCCCATATGTACGTTAGGTTTACTGCTAACAGCTATTTATACGACAGGCATTGGTAATATCCACTTCATACCTTACCTAATTATTGATATGACAGGCAGCGGCAATGAGCACCCCATACCTACTTAGCTATTTATATGACAGGCTGTGGTAATGTGCATGCCATACCTTACTCAGCCTGCCTACTGCTGACAGCTACTTCTGTGACAGGCAGTGACAATGTGCATGCCATGCCTTACTTAGCTATTTACATGGCACGAAGTGACAATGTGCACGTCATACCTTACTCAGCTATTTATATGACAGGCAATGGCAATGTGCATGTCATACCTTACTCAGTTATTTATATGACAGGCAGTGACAATGTGCATGCCATGCCTTACTTAGCTATTTACATGGCACGAAGTGACAATGTGCACGTCATACCTTACTCAGCTATTTATATGACAGGCAATGGCAATGTGCATGTCATACCTTACTCAGTTATTTATATGACAGGCAATGGCAATGTGCATGCCATACATGCCATAGGCAAGATGGCCGCTATCGCTTAACCGGTTTGAGGCAGCTGTCCCGGATTTTTGTACCGTTTTTCATGATCTGTGTGCTTGTTGTCTGCCTTCGTCTGCGTTATTGTGTTCATCATGCACTGGCTGTTCTATTCGAATGTGGTTCTTCATCCTCTTGTATTGGAAACGAGAAAAATTAGACTTTTTCTCAGCTGTCTTGCTCCACTGTTGCAGCTTCCTTTGTTATCGAACAAACCGCCATCACGTGATACTCGCCAGTGCACCCGTTTATGCTATGATGGACCCTCATTAATTGCGTTAAATGACCACTCCTTGGCTCTCCACACTACATTGTGCACTAGACTAAACGACCTGGGACTACATTCATCATTCCATAACTGTAAACGGAAGCGAAAAAAGAAGCGTTGTTTCAAAGCTGGCCGGCGTAGAACAGGAAGAAGAATTCCAGTTATCTCCCTTTCGCCCTTTCCGGCACAGAAATTTAAAAATTCGGCCGTTAATTTAGACAACCTAATTCAAATTCCAATTAAATCGTCAACCTTTGTGTCAACTATCGAAGAGACACCACTGCGCATCGCTTTATTCAATGCCCAATCAGTAGGACCATCGGAAAAGCGCACTGAAATAGTTAATTTTATTAACGATCAGAATATCGGCGTCTTTTTCCTGACAGAAACATGGCTAAAAACATCAGGCGATGAACTCAAGTGCGCGGATCTAACACCCACCGGTTACTCCATCAAGTCGTTCCCCCGCCACTCTCGCGGAGGTGGAATGGCTGTCATCGCAAAGAACTCCATGATCAACCGTCTTAACTACACTACAACCTTCAATTTCTACCACACATCGTTTGAACTAGTCCAAACTACACTCACACTGGAACAAAGGTCAGTCCATTTTTTCTGCCTCTACCGCCCTCCTCCTAGTAGAAAAAACAAGCTGACAGAATCTCTCTTTTGGAGCAGTTTCCGAATCTCCTGGAGTATGGAAATTCGATAGGTGGCAACCTGATTATTCTTGGAGATTTCAACTTTCACTTTGAATGTCCTGGAAACCCATGCACATCAAAACTCCTAGATTCCATTCACGTTTTCAACCTCAAACAGTCCGTTAGCCAACCCACCCATAAACATGGTCACATTTTAGACTGGATTCTTTACAGACCTGATGATAATATTCTACAGTCCTCCCTGGTGTCCCATGAACTTTCATCAGATCACCTCTGCATTATATGCCATCTTGACCTATCAGTCCCTAACCCTCCACCTTTATTCGTTACTAAGAGAAACCTCCGTATGATAAACAGAACCAAACTAATGCCTTACATCCAAGCAAACCTAACAACTAGCTTACCTCCTACAGCAGAACAACTTGATAACTGCCTGCGTTCATTGCTTGACAAACATGCCCCAGCAACCAAGTGCAGAGTAGCAATTCAGAAGTGTAATCCGTGGTATAGCAGTGTTAGGGACCAGCTTCGCACTGCTAAAAGAGACCGCCGTAATGCTGAGAGCTTTGGCTTTCCACCAGACTCACTATTCATAAGCAGATCTATGATGCCGCTAAGAAGAATGTCACAAACATAGTCCATGCAGCGAAATCAACCCACTACAGTACTAAGATCACGGAGAGTTTCAGCTGCAAAGAGCTATTTAAGATTACTAACAAGCTAATGTCAAGGAACAAATGTACACCACTTCCAGCTACCTTCTCTCTAGTGAACCTTCCGGACCTGTTTGCAAATTTCTTCCCTGACAAAGTACAAACCATCAGAGATAAACTTGACAACACAATTTCATTTGACTCGTCATCATCATACAGTTGCGATACAGAATTTCAGCGGCAACCGTTAGCAGCATTTGAACCTGTCTCTATGGATTTAGTACGTATAATCGTGACGAAGAGTGCACCAAAGTCATGTGAACTTGATCCGATTCCGACGTCACTGCTGCTAGAGTGCCTGGATCCAATATTGCCTTCACTAACTGATGTTATTAATACCTCTCTCTCATCTGGGGAATTCCCATCATTTTACAAAACTGCCATTGTAAAGCCTCTGCAGAAGAAACCAACACTCGACCATAATGATTTAAAGAACTACCGCCCAGTTTCTAATCTCCCATTCATGTCAAAAATCTTAGAAAAAGTTGTTCTATCCCAGCTTGTATCTCATCTGAATTCAAACAGTCTTTTTAGCAATGTACAGTCTGCATATCGCCCTTGCCACAGTACGGAAACTACTCTTCTGAAAGTAGTCAGTGACCTTCTCTCTGCTTTGGATAGCGGAAAGATTACAGTCCTCACTCTCCTTGACTTGTCTGCAGCATTTGACACAATAGACCATGATATATTACTTCACTGTCTCCAGCATGTATTTGGCATTCATGATACGGCCTTACTATGGTTCAAGTCCTACTTGGTCAACAGGACACAAATTGTGTCCGCAAATGGAAAACACTCCAGCCCTGTTGATCTATGTTGTGGTGTTCCACAGGGGTCTGTTCTTGGTCCTGTTCTCTTCATTCTGTAAACTCAGCCACTCTCAAGTGTCATAGATCATCATCCAGTGTCTCACCAATTGTATGCTGATGACACCCAAATATACAAATCTAGCCATCCAACTGAAGTTGAAGCTACCATCCAAGGCGTAGAGAGGTGCATTTCCGATGTGAAATCATGGATGACATGTAACAAGCTGCAGATAAATGATGATAAAACTGAAGCCATCCTGATTACAACACAAAGACTTTCTCATTCACATCCTTTACCTCAGACAATAAATATTAGCAACACCAACATTAAATTCACACAGTCAGTACGAAACCTAGGTGTTACTCTTGACAGTACTCTCTCATTGCACCAACATGTCATAAACATGTTAGGCTGCATATCTTGAGCTGAGACACATCAGCTCCATTCGCAAGTATCTTTCAGTTGATGCCACTAAAACACTTGTGTGTTGCTTAGTACTTTCAAGACTGGACTATTGTTAACTCAATTCTGTCTGGTTCGTCTCAATATCTACTCCAGAAACTTCAAAAAGTTCAAAACACAGCTTCTCGGATCATCCTTAGAGTACCACGATCAGAGCACGCCTTTCCTCTGCTCTGTACCCTACACTGGCTATCCGTACGATCCAGAATTAAACACAAAACTTGTTCTCTGTGCTACGTTTCAATGACGGGCTCCAGTCCAACATACCTATCTGACCTCACCCATGTGTACACACCTGCAAGATGCTTACGCTCCTCTTCTGACACTCGTATTGTCATTATTCCCACTATGAAAAGGAAATCATATGGACAACGCTCATGTGCATACCAGGGCCCAGCAACGTGGAACTAACTGCCCACTTCACTTAGACACAAAGACACAGTGATCTCATTCAAGAGCGCTCTTAAAACTCACCTATTTCAACTGCAAGAACAGACTTAAAGACCTAATAATGTATCCTTACCTTAAATATTTACAGCATGTTTTCTGTTTCTAATTTCGTGGTGTTTGTTTTTATGTTTGTAATCATATCATTATATATGTTTTTTAAATGTTGTCAAATATTGTAAAGCGCTTAGAGCTTCTAAAGATTAGGCGCTATACACAGTCCTCATTATTATTATTATTATTATTATTATTATTATGCCTTACTCAGCTTGCTATCACTGACAGCTATTTATATGAGAAGCAGTGGCAATGTGCATGCCATGCCTTACTCAGCTTGCCTACTGCTGACAGCTCTTTATATGACAGGCAGTGACAATGTGCATGCCATACCTTACTCAGCTATTGATATGACATGCAGTGGCAATGTGCATGCCATACCTTACTCAGCTTTCCTACTGCTAACAGCTATTTATATGACAGGCAGTGGAAATGTGCATGCCATATCTTACTCAGCAATTTATTTGAAAGGCAGTGGCAATGTGCTTGTCATACCTTACCCAGCTTACTATTATCATAATTCTGAATAAATCAACATGATGTGTAATTTTGTGGATACACAAAATAATTATCCCCAACATCGGTTTTTTCTAAGTGAAGCCACTATCAATGTGAATTATCCATACTTGAATATAATTATCAGAAAAAGTTCTTTCAGCTTTAGTGCGGAAACATGTCAGTTAATTTGAACGGGTACTTCCTTCATCAATGACCTGTACATACATGTTCGTTTACACCGTTACCGATTTTGTAAACTAAACAATCCCTTTAGACGTGTAAATGTTGGAGCCTTACATACAGGTCATAAAGGTGTCACTTTTGAGAATTTAATTATCATACATTAGAATAGCAATTATTCAGTTATTTCACTGCTCGTCAGTCAATATTCCTTGCAATATCTTGTATAACAACACCAGGAAATGCATATGACAAAATCAGCGTTAAACAATGTCGACATTTTTAGATCAGGACAAACGAAGAGGTGTGACCCAAAGAAATGAGGATTGAATCTCGAGCCCAATAACATCACAATGAAAACCTCGCGTATTGCAAAATATTTGTACTACCTCTACCAACACCAGCAACCACACCCCCAAGCACTGGTAATAATGCATTTTTCCAATATCGAACAATAAGTTCGGCCGTTTAGTTATTGTTGCTCCAACTTATAAGCTCCCGTCAAAATGGTGGATTTAGTAGCATCATCAGCAGATTCAAAGAAAAATATTCTCGACAATATTTCTAAAACTTTCTGTTCTTGCAAAGTTGCGTATGCTTAGTAATTAAATCATAATTTCTAGTTTGATCTCAGTAATATTTTCATTTTTAAATTTAAAATAAAGCTTTCGTTATGTAATCGCAAACGCTAAAAGTATGTCGTACATGTATAACTGTTATACCAAGCACTTTTTCCGATCTACAAATATTTATTTATTTATTATCAGTTAAAAATTTAATTTCGTTTAGAAAAAACATTAAAGTTCCAATAAATAAATAATTTGTACAAAACGTTTCCTGAGTGATTTACCCCACGTTAACATGCATCCTCAGTTTAATGGACAAAAACATTTCATAATGTGTTATTGATAAACCAGAGTATTTAAATTATGGCAGATCCATGTTAAACGATCATTTTTCATAATCTCTTAAAAATGAAAGAAATAATAATGACACGTCGAAATAATCAGCGTCAGGCACGTTGACAAGGGTATATTTTCATCCGCTTTTACATTTGTTTGTTAATTAGTGTGACTGATTTTTATTTTCGTTGGTGTCATAACATTTTACAGGTGTTATAAAATCAGTAATTGGTAAGAGATAAGTTTCACTTGAGTCAGCATGGCAAAAACACAATAAATGACAGGACGTAACTTGCTGTTATTTATAGTCTCAGGCTTAATAAAGACAAAAGAAACATTTTAGTACAGTTTCACCATTTCATAAAGTTAAAATATTTTTTTTTAAAGAACTTCATAATAAAAATGATGTTCAAGTACTGATATTGAATAGGAATAGGACCATTCCGGAACTTAAGGTATAGAGTGGTGTTTTGTCAACTTTACACCAGTTATAAGTAAATTTTAAATTTTGAAAATGTTTAACAAAATCAACACTAATGAAGTATGATGCAGGATTTCAATGTTAAACGTACTAAAACGATAAAAATAAACAACACGTATACACACAGCATTTTCTTTACAGACTCAGATATGATATACAGTTCGAACATAAGCATATAATTAGCATAAGATTTATTCCACAATTTTCACAAGCACAACAAATAATGTAATTATTTTAGCACAGTTTCCTATATTTATACATGAAATATGATTATAAGTAATGTATCACTTCCAACGCAGACATTTTTTCAGGATGGTTTTTGCTTTGGGAAAATTTACCCAAAATATCCCTATTGGATCTGTTCATGATAAGGACAGTCTGCATTGCATTACCCCGAGCACAACGGCGAACCATTTGTCTGATAACTTTTCGGAGATTTTCTGCGTTAACTGTCAAATTCCTCTGCAATGCAATACGAACGTAATCAAGCGTGGTCTTTTCTTTGTGTGCAAATGTGGTGGATAGGAACGCGTAACTACGCAGTGAATTCGATGCCTATTTTTTGATTGGTAAAAAATAATTAATGTGCCCAGTTTGATTGACAGGTCGGAACTATCCATTACACCCAACGTTAGCTTGTTGGGGGTTTTTTTTAACCCAGTTTAGTGCCCGGCTGTCTCGTAAACGCCTTTTTTTTTTTTTTCTGGAAGTCTTGTAGTGACGCAAATCACATAACAATAAGGAATAAACATTTTAAAACTACATTAGTATTAAACTTTTGAACGACAATTAAGGCGCCCACATGACAACGTTTACGTACACTTCAACCAGAAATATAACGTACACTTTAACCAGAACCAGACAGTCGAGTTCCATTTAGCTGTACTGTGTGTGGATTTTCCACCAAAGAACATACACAAATCCCAACTCCCTAAACACTTATGTCGGACTTGATAGGACTGCCGTAACTTCTCGAGCCTCACAGACCGTATTCTTTCAGAATATATCTCTGCTGTGAGACAGTTCGGACCCTGGGTCGACTAAACCTTTCCCAAACAACTGCGTCACACTTCCGGTGCTCATCAGACTGCAGATAACTTTCATCCGCTATCTTAGTGCAAGTACATAATCTTCTAGTCTGGTTCCCTGCTTAGTATGCTCCCTGTGTTGCACTCCGCTATAGGGGGCAGGGGCCAGTTTTTATGTACAAATTTAATGCCGCAATCAGCGACCTAGTATTAAAAAAATCATAAAAAATCAAATACACAAGTGAGGCCAAAAAGGTCCATATTTTTGGATACCTATATTAAAACAAAGCATAAGAATATTATCCACTTGACCAGAGAAGTCAATGGCAGTTCATAGCAGAAGAAGTTTATGCACCCCAACCCCAAATTTATACCTGCAATTTTCATGTCCGAAGGTCATTTTTGACACCATGTGATGCTCACAATGCAAACACAAGCCCTTTTCCTAGATGACGGTTCTGCAAAACAGTGTGTATTAAACAGACTGATGCAGTTGAAAATAGTTGTCATCCAAGCCGTTTTTGAGATATTCTACTTGCCCCAAACCCATGCGTTTACTGCTATGGGAGACTAGCTCTTCTTCCTAGCCGACTATTGGTATTTCACTATCAACATGCTGCATAGTAACTATGGAAAGTACGCATGCCTGACATCAGTTTCAAGAACAACACAAGCCCGAAACACCTAGTTCACAAACATATCCATATCTTTAATTAGTAAATAATAATAGCTGAAAAAGTCACACCATAGCCATAAGTTAAGAAATTTGCCAGGGTCCAATTTGCGAAACTGTACCCTGCCACCTATACTAAGTCAGGTGAACGCCGACGCCATATTGTCACGTGATCAAAACAAATGGCCTCGTATGGAGAGATGTCGTTAATCTAACCGTGGCACATTTATTCCTTTAATATTTTGTTTGTTAGTAGTGACACAATGCGAACTTTGCTAATACTTTCAATTTGAACTATAGCAGCCGTTATCTTGTGCTCAAGCTTAACCAGCAAATCGGTGACGTAGGTATTTTTACAAATATTTCTACAATTAGGCGAAGACGAAGTATAGGGATACACACAACAATATTTTCTTAATATTGCACGTTTCCCACAACGTCATCTCAATAATTCCTTTTCTAATCGATTCCTTGATAAATTTTACGTCGAAATTGATATGAGGTTATGTACGGCAGCTTTAATTTTGCCAAAGATTAAGACGAAAATATCTTCCCCATTTTACCAGGGGTGAGGGTAGCGATTGTTTTGCAACTATTGCACATTTCACACTGCGTCATCTAAAATATTCTAGATGCAATGAATTCCTTGATCAATTTTACATAAATACGTATATATCGTTATCCATGACAGCCAAAATTTTGTCAAATATTAGGATCGATATAACAACCCTCTTCTACGAAGGGGCGAAAGTGACGATATTTTGGCAAATATTGCACATTTGGACGGCATCTTGTACGACATTCCGTTTACTATCGATTACTTGATAATTATTACGTCGGAATTGATATAAGGTGATAGATGACATCCTTAATTGGCCAAAGGTTAATGCCGAATCCCTTCAGTGAAGAGGGGGGGGGGGCCGGGAGGGGGGACAAATGTTGCCAAAAACTGAATATCTTAGCATTATCTCAATGTTCCATTTTTAATCAATTGTTTGATCAATTTTACATTGATATTGATGTATCGTTCAACATGACAACCCCCATTCTGCGAAAGATTAAGACCAAAATACCAACCATTTTTATTAGGCAGACAATTTGGCTAACATTGTGTTGTTTTATATTGACTCCTCTTATTTCTAATGTTTGTATAATCTAACATAATGTCATGAATGACGTTTCATCTCAATTTACAAAAAAAAGGGTGATATCCAAAACTGAATAAGATGCATCAAGTCCTTTTATTTCAGAAACATGTACCTTTTTATTTACAAAATGCCCCTGAGTCATTCGACGAAATTATTACTCTCTGTGAGAACTCCTAGCTAAATCATGATTACCCTTTGGCAAAACCCGTGCTGTTACATAGAACAATATATTAATATCAATGTAAAATTGATCAAAGAATTTATTCCAAATGGAATACTGAGATGATGCTGTCTAAATTGTTCGGTTTTTGGCAATATTTGCTCCACCCACCCACCCACCCCCTTCATAGACGAAATTTGGTATTTTGGTATTGATCTTTGGCCAACTAAGGCTGTCACCTATCACCTTATATCAATTCCGACGTAACAATTATCAAGTAATCGATAGCAAATGGATTCTTGGCACAAGATGTAGTCGAAATGTGCAATATTTGCCAAAATATCGTCACTTTCGCCCCTTCGTAGAAGAGGGTTGTTATATCGATCCTAATATTTGACAAAATTTTGGCTGTCATGGAAAACTATATATACATATTTATGTAAAATTGATCAAGGTATTCATTGCAACTAGAATATTTTAGATGACGCAGTGTGAAATGTGCAACATTTGCAAAACAATCGCTACCCTCACCCCTGGTGAAATGGGGGAGATATTTTCGTCTTAATCTTTGGCAAAATTAAAGCTGCCGTACATAACCTCATATCAATTTCGACGTAAAATTTATCAAGGAATCGATTAGAAAAGGAATTATTGAGATGACGTTGTGGGAAACGTGCAATATTAAGAAAATATTGATGTGTGTATCCCTATAGTTCGTCTTCGCCTAATTGTAGAAATATTTGTAAAAATACCTACGTCGCCGATTTGCTGGTTAAGCTTGAACACAAGATAACGGCTGCTATAGTTCAAATTGAAAGTATTAGTAAAGTTCGCATTGTGTCACTAACAAACAGAATATTAAAGGAATAAATGTGCCGCGGTTAAATTAACGAGATCTCTCCATACGAGGCCATTTGTTTTGATCACGTGACAATATGGCGTTGGCGTTCACCTGACTTAGTATAGCGGAGTGCAACGAAGGGAGTATACTAAGCAGGGAACCAGACTAATAATCTTCCTACATTTGTCCCATGATGCACAGCGCCGATATGAAGCTACCAACCCGTAGTTCAGGGGATAGTTTCCCATCTAGTCCTTATGGGAATGAGATCACAGTTATGCGAATGATATCATTAACTAATTGGGAGGCACGGATTATACTGTTATCGGCCTATAACATTTACTTGCCGAGTTCGGCCGGGTACCAGCGAATCTCAACCTTAGTAAATCTCCTCCGCGCATTATATACGAACACGGTGACTGGATTCTACTTTTTAAAAGCTGAAATTCAAAATAAAAGAAAACAAAAACGCGATATTGGTATTTTGACGCACTAGACGCCATCGGTATATTGTGACGTCTGCCGCATGTTACTTTGTAACACGCACAGCCATGTGCTCTGGCACTGGATGTGAAGGATTCCTGACTTTATCCTCTGGCGTATTTGGCAAAATCTATATTCCAATTCTGCACATTAGCTATTTCAGTGGAAAGATCGTAGCAGATGAAATCATATTTGAGTGTTATGCGGTGATCAAGTCGTACGTCTTTTTTTTTTTTTTTTTTTTTTTTTTTTTTTTCCACGGAACTTATGCATTGGGGGTGGGGGGTGAGCGGGTGGTGGTATCACAACCAAGGGAAGTAACCCAGTTTTCCTTCGAACATAATAAAACTCCGGACAGACCAGGACTGCCCCACGATAAGCATCTCGTGATGAGTCCCGCATTCTTATGGAATCTGTTGACTGTCTGGTGGTTTCACATAATTAATAAAACGCACCGTTCACAATTTGTATGCATTTAGATCCTAAAAAGATCTTGTACTGTGTAACTTTTTTCGAGTAAATCGTTATTACTCAATTTGGGGCCCACATATTGAAACTCGTTAGAGAACACAAAAATGCACGTGATTCAAGTAGGTAAAACTTTGCCCGGTGCTTTTTTTGTTGTGATGACGTACTCACGTGCAAACTTATCATCAGTAATGTAATTCAATAGAGAGGGCGTTTTACATCATTCTGCGAAAACGTCCAAATGTTCAACATTGGTATCTGATTAACAACGCAACGGGACGTTTTGAGAAGTGGAAGGTACTCTTCCAAAACACACATGTAACTGTGACTGACACTATCCTAGATAATACGTGGACAGAGTATACTTTGCACTACAAAACCAACGCGTTGTTTTAAAAAGTTATACCTGGTCAACCCCATTAGACAGATTTACTTATTTGCATAATTATAAAGTTAAAATAAAGTATTTCGTTCGAATAAAAATCACTTCATAAACGTTATGGAAATGATGATGGATATAATATTGAATACTAATTTTTCTTACCAAATTAATTTTTAAAAAAGAAAAAATTATTACATGGTACCTTTGAAACTTGATATACATAGTTATTGCCTACTCGAGGAGGGAACTTTACATTTAAACCAAGTATCTCTGCCTTACCACCGGGGGTCCAGGTGCATCACACATTACCTAACAACACATCACAGTTTGTATTTATTTATTTATTTAGATTATACAAATATCTGTAAGTTTGTAAAATATATGAAAATGTACTGTTATAATTGACTTTATTTGTAAGTTGGGCGTGGTTATGATTAATGAGTTAATCATTGTTTTGAATTTAATTTTTAATTAATCAATTTTTTAAGAAAATGATTCCAAAAATTTTCCCCATAATTTCAACATCATTTTTACCATACATTTTTTACAATGTGCCATTTTGAGTTTGGCACCATTTTGATTAAGGTGACCAATCTGCTCATTCATGGCTTCATGAATTATCGCAAACTAAATATGTGCAAAACATGGATAAGCCTCTGAATTGAGCTAAAACAAAGAGCTTAAATTCTCCATGTAGTAGTCTTTAACATTGTTCACCTTAGCTGGGGAAGAATTCAAGGCATCGTGCATTTGGGTCCGTGCCATTGTCTAAAATCTAGTCCATACCAATGTCAAAGTCCATCCTAAAACTGCAAGGTCAAACAGTCCTCCATGGAGTCACGAAGATTCAAATAACAAAGGTAGGATTAAAACTTAAAAGGGACTTTTCTGTGTACTACTTAAAGGGGACTTTTCTGTGTACTACTTTATATTTAAAACAAGAAACGTCATATTTAGAAGCAAAATTTTTGTTGCTTTGTCAAATATTTGCATAGTTCGAGTTCCCTGTCATTGTATGTATACCTGGCCTAAAGGCTTATATACAGGATCAGAGAGGTACAAGTCACTGTGTCTTTACCTGGCCAAAAGTCTGATACAAGGTCAGAAAGGTACAGTCACTGTATCTGTACCTGGCCTAAAGGCTAATACAGGATACGAGAGGCACAAGTCAATGTATCTATTGACTGAAACAGGGTCAGAGAGGTACAAATCACTGTGGGCCTCTCCGGTAGCCCAGTGGTTAGAGCGTCCGCTTCGGACGACCGAGTCATACCAAAGTCTTATAAATATGGTACTAGCAGCTGCCTCGCTAGGCTCTCAGCATTAAGAGGTTAGTGTTAGGACTGGTCGGTCTGGTGTCAGGCTAATGTGAGTGGGTGGTGTTACGTGTAGGCTCGTACAAAAGTAACAAAAGAAAAGAGTGAAGCCAACAAGCTTTGTAAATTTTAACAGAATAATTTATTTCCCTAGAAAACAAGGTAAAACGAAGGAAAAAGGACTTACGGTTTGTGAACCTAATCCAAAAATTAATCCTAGAATGAATAATATAAGTCCTATCACTAAAATGTTCTAAATGAATCAAAGTTCGAATCCCGATGAAGTTCCAAGATGGAAGGCGATGACGTCTTCTATATCCTGTCCTGTGTTGATGTGTCAACAGTTCCTTGTTGAAATTTATGAATCAAGAATAATATTCCGGCTTTAGAATTCCGAATAATTTCCAATAAATGTCTTTGTCCAAGAATTTTTATGAGCACTGGTATTTTCCAGGGAAATATAAATTATTAAATCCAAAAAATAGAATAATTTTAAATAAAACTGGCATCAACATTAAAAACACCTTGAGCTCTGAAGGTGTAAACTACGACTGACTATTTCACTATAAAATATGTTTTAACCCTTAACTAAAACGCAGTTTAGACCCCGTGATGGGTTGTTTGATCACTTATTCCGAACAACGCAGTAAAATAATGTCAGTTAGCACGTAGGCTATTTACGGGTTCGATTGTACTGAACGAATCTTACTATAAGATTCTATAATAAAAGTTGTTTACAAATTAGAGCAAACACGCAAGCCAAGTATGACCTTGATTACGACCAATGATTTTCACTCTGTGTTTACAAATTCTGAATCAAGGTCAGGAACTAGATCAGCTAAAAATCCAATGTAGCAACACTACTGGGTTTTAATGAGGCTGAAAGAACCCGAACTGAATTTTCTGAAGAAAAAAATGTCAACTCCAGCAAATAAAGTTATCATAAAATTAAAATAAAAAAGAATTTGAAACTAACACACAAGTAATTAAATTAATATACGTAACACTTCCCCCATAAAGAAAATGAAAGATTTATATAATAAAGCTTTCTTTTTAGTAACTTCATGTGAAATAGCAATTAAGACAGACTCCCAAATAGCAACAATGTCAGATGCTCAGACAGATAATCCCAATACCAGCCAAGAGAAAATGTAAAATGACCATGCAAATAACGACTGACACCCAAGTAATCCTGCATTGCAAACAACAGTACCCCCCTCTTAATCATGTGTCACACCTGCAACAGCAATAAATGTACACCCATGGCCCTCAGCTCAGACAAGTCTGTTGCCTGCACCAACAACTGCACTTCCCAGTGCTCAGACAAATGTGTCAACATCAGCTCAATTAACTCACACAATGGAGACACCAAGTTCAGCACCCCTTCCTCCAAGAGATGTGTCTGAAACACAAACCAAAGTCCAACACATGAAATCACAAGCCAGAAAAGATAGGACTCTAATAATTGGCTCCTCAATATTGAAAAGTATAATACCAAGAAGACTTTTTAAAAAAGATGTACAGACTCTAAGAGGTGCAAAAAACGACAACATCACGGAAAGAATAATGAATACTGACCTAACCAAATATAACCAAATTATTATTTTAGTAGGTGGAAATGATGCCAGTGATGGAGGGTCACTAAGTCAAATCAGAAAAGATTTTGAAAGTTTACTGTATGCTGCTAGGTATTGCAGTCTAGATACATGTAAATAATCATATCAGGACTACCACCTCGCGTGGACATCAGGGTGAAAGAAATCAATGATCTGATAATGACCTATGTGAAGACTTCAACCTACAATACATTCCACAATACACATCTTTTTTTCTTCAGAATCTGGATGTCAACCTAAGTCTCTACCAAAGAGACAAAATTCATTTAAGCAGAAAAGGAACCTCTCAACTACTGAGAAATATCAACAACGTATGCCCCCATTTTCAGGCACTATAATGAAGAGTACTGTCTCTACTGTGGGGAAACTGGGCATATGACACAGGTATGCCATCATGGCAAACAGATTGAGTGCTTCAGATGCTATAAATTTGGACACAAACAAAGACTCTGTCAATCAATGTATTATACATATTAGGAAGCTGGCAAAGAGGAGAATGCCAGTGCTTCATCTATAACAAGTCTAAATGTACCTAGTGAGACTCTTGACTCTAACTATTCAATGGACACTACTGTAAATGTAAATGTTAACGGATTTTCAGGGTCTGTATGTGACTTTGAAGACGCTAATATATATGAACATTTAAATATGGAAATAGGATGTAAGAATGATAAAAGTAGTATGGAGACAATCTCAGTGAGTACCCCACTGCAAGATGACATACATATAATTGATATGAAACTAAATACAAAAGGTTTTAACATAGGTCACTTAAATGTACAAGGTATAGTGGGAAAAACAGACCAAATTAAGTTAATGTTGTCTTCCAAGGAAAATAATATACATGTTTTAGGACTCATTGAAACCAAATTAAATGCTAACCACAATGATGATCTATATCACTATCAAGGCTACAATAAACCATTACACATGGACAGAGAGACAGTAGGGGGAGGTCTTGTTGTATACATTAGGGAAGATGCAAATGCAGAAAGGCGACTTGACTTTGAGTCACATGAAATTGAGAGTATCTGGGTGGAAATTTCTCAAAATAATGCAAAATTATTCCTAGTGGGTTTCATTTATAGGCCACCTTCCTCCAAAGCAATTTGCAATGATAACTTTTTGAAACAAATGGAACATGTTCTTGCACAGGAGAAAGAAACATATATACTCGGTGATATAAATAAGGACCTTCTCAATACTCAAATAAGGAACAACTGGATGGAATTTATTGAATCATTGGGCCTAGTCCAGCTGGTAAATGAGCCCAGAAGGGTAACAGAAAAATCAAGCACTCTTATTGATCA
This sequence comes from Megalonaias nervosa, assembly GCA_016617855.1. Classification (NCBI taxonomy): domain Eukaryota; kingdom Metazoa; phylum Mollusca; class Bivalvia; order Unionida; family Unionidae; genus Megalonaias; species Megalonaias nervosa. The sequence continues at coordinate 3,112 of JAECUM010061916.1, read as the reverse complement.
CATTTATACCAACCTACCAGACAGTGTGGTTTGTTTTTAATGTACCAAAAGTTGGTCTTGGTGACCACTATCCTACTTTTTTGACAAGAAAGGTTAAATGCAACAGAAATAAGAAAAATACACACAAAACTATCACTTACAGATCATTCAAAAACTTTAATGAAGAACAATTTCTCAGTGACCTATATAAAGCTCCATGGAATATGATCCAAAATTTGGATGACATAGATGAAGCTCTGAGGGTGTGGACTGACTTATTTATGGTTGTAGTCACTAAGCATGCACCACTGAAAGTACATCAGGTAAAGAATGAAATCCAACCTAATTGGCTTACTACTGAAATCCTAGATGCTATGAAAACACGAGACCAATTCAAGGCTATGGGAAACCATGCACAATATAAAGTACGGAGAAATAAAATAACAAGCATGATTAAAAAAGCTAAAAAAAATTACTATTGTAGATAGCATAACATTCATAATCAATTTAAGTATTGCAACCTCATCTGTCCCCAAAATATGGAAAACTGCAAAAGTAACTCCTATTCACAAATCTGGTTGTAAGGATGATGCTGATAACTACCGGCCAATCTCAATACTACCAAACTTGTCAAAATTGATTGAAAAACATGTCCATGACTCATTCATGTCATATTTAACCAAACACTTGCTGTTACACCCTAATCAATCAGGCTTTAGACAGAAACATTCATGTGAGACTGTCTTGATCTCCCTAACTGATAAATGGCTTCAAGCACTTGACCAAGGTAGAATAATAGGATCTGTATTTGTAGATTTCAGGAAAGCTTTTGACATGGTGGATCATGAAATCCTTTTGAAGAAACTGAAAATCTACCAATGTGATGAAAGCACAGTTCGATGGTTTACTTCATACTTAAGTGAGAGAACACAACATGTTTATATAAATAATGTTCTGTCTGAACCTGGAACAATTAGATGAGGAGTACCACAAGGCTCAATTCTAGGTCCATTACTACTTATTTTATTTATTAATGACCTACCACTTGTACTAAGGGACTCAATATCATCTACAGATCTCTATGCAGATGACACAACATTGTCAGACATCCAAAACACAAAGCATGAACTCGAAATTTCTTTACAGAATGCCCTAAACAAACTGGACAACTGGTGCACATGCAATGGCATGGTGGTAAATACTGGTAAAACTAAAATATTACTTATCTGAACACGGCAGAAAAGGACAAAACTTGATAGTGATGAACTGTGTCTGACATGGAAGGATAGAAATTTGCAAATGGTCTGTCATGATAGACTACTTGGTGTTTTGGTAGACAATAACCTATCATGGACTGAACATATCAAACATATCAGTAAAAATGAAGTCAATTCAAGTTGATGGCTTTTCAGTAGGATGAGACACTTTCTCCCTGAAAGGCACAGAAAACTATTTTATAACAGTTACATACAACCCTATTTAGACTACTGTAATACAGTATGGGGTAATTCAAATGATAAAAACTTAGCAAAGCTGGCACGTCTTCAAAAAAGAGCATTTGGGCTAATATCAATCCAGAAAGAAAGCAAGGAAAATTTAGCTGGTAAGTTAAAAATATTACCTATTAAAGACCGAATCTGTTTGAGAAAAGCCATATTAATGTACGGGATATCCAATAATAGTGCTCCTGAATATTTACAATCACTATTCCAGTGCAGGCTACCTGGTAATACTCCCCACCTGCGATCCATGTCTACCAAACAGTATAAAATTCCCAAACCAAATAAGAAATTATTTAAAAAAAAGTTTCCAATACTCTGGAACTTTGCTCTGGAATAGTATTCCAGTTGAGATTAGAAATGCCCACTCTATTTCCTTCTTCCAAACCCAGTATATGCAGTGGCTTCAGAGATGCAGCTAAAATAAATAAATTCCGTTGTATGAGGGCCTCAAGGTAGATTAGCTCTTTTCTAATTGAGTTACCCTCTTTAAATAAATAAATAAATAAAGTCTTTATTATTATTATTATTATTATTATTATTATTATTATTATTATTATTATTATTCGTTTTACCATATGTTAATTATACATGAGGTAAAACAAAATTACATAAGTAGAACTCTTATGAATTATACAAAGTGTACATGAAATAATATTTCTATACACGGGAAAGTGCATCTGCAATTACATTATCTTTTCCCTTCATGTGCCTGATGTCAAGATTATATTCTTGTAACAACAACCTCCACCTTAATAATCTTTGATTTTTGTTCTTCATCTTGTCGATGAAAGTAAGGGGGTTGTGATCACTAAACACAACAACTGGAGAAGGAGCTGAAATAAGATAAACTTCAAAATGTTGTAACGCCAAAATTAATGCCTAACATTCCTTCACGATTTTTGAGTAATTTCTTTGGTGCTTATTTAATTTCTTAGAAAAATAGCACACAGGATGATCAACACCATTTCTATCTTCTTGAATCAATACTGCTCCAACCCCAACATCACTTGCATCAAGAGATATTTTAAAAGATTGACTGAAATTTGGAGCTGTAAGAACTGGTGCACTTTTAAGTATGGCCTTTAACTTGTCAAAAGCCTCCTGACATTTTTCAGTCCAAAGAAACTTGTTTTTCTTGCTCAATAAATTTATCAGGGGTTCAGCAATATTAGAAAAATTCGAACAAAATTTCCTATAGTATCCAGCCATACCTAAAAATCGCATCAGTTGCTTTTTACTGACATGCACAGGGAAATCAGAGATAGCCTTGACATTAGCATCTATAGGTTTAACTTGTCCATGTCCCACAATATGTCCTAGAAATGTTACACAAGAACGGCAAAACTCACTTTTAGATAAATTAATTGTCAAACTTGCATCAGCGAGTCTTTCAAAGAATTTCCGAATTGTTGCTAGATGTTCTTTCCAGGTGTCGTTGTAGATGATGACATCATCGATGTAAGCATCGCAGTTATCTAGACCAGAGATGATCATATTCATCAAACGCTGAAAGGTACTTGGAGAACCCTTCATCCCGAACGGCATTACTTTATATTGATAGAGTCCAGCTGGAGTCACTAATGCCGAAATTTCCTTTGCCCTTTCCGTTAGTGGAATTTGCCAAAATCCTT
>JAECUM010061910.1:0-28767 GCA_016617855.1 Megalonaias nervosa | reverse complement strand
GGAATCGGAAGCAGCAACCGATAAGCTGCCAGAACATCTACAAGATTTATGGGAAAGGAGCTCTGTCCACCTTAAAAACGAAGGAGAAAGCTAGCATCTTTACTGATAAAGTACCAGCATATCTTCTTGAAGTCATCTGATGACCTTGGAAGGACTAATCTGGTAAAACATCGTATCAACACAGCCAGTGCAACTCCTATAAGGCAGCCTCCATGTAGATTGCCTATTGGGAAAAGAGAAATAGAGAAGACGGAAATCAAGAGAATGCTTGATCAAGGAGCCATTGAACCCTCAAACGGTGCATGGAATTCCAACATAGTGTTGGTCACCAAGAAGGATAATTCCACCTGATTTTGTGTAGACTGCAGGAGACACAATGATGTAATGGTGAAGGATGCGTATCCCTTACCCAGGGTTGATGAATGTCTTGATGTCCTTTCGGGTTCAAAGTGGTTCAGTTGCTTGGACCTCAATTCTGGATTTTGGCAAATTGAAATGGCTTCTAAGATAGTGAGAAGACTACCTTCTCTACTAGTCAAGGTCTGTATCAATTCACAGTAATGCCATTTGGATTAGCAAATAGTCCATCCATGTTTGAGCATCTTATGGAGACTGTCCTGAGAGGTTTGCAGTGGGAAGAATGTTTGCTATACATGGATGATATTATGGTCCCAGGGTCGACTTTTGAAGAAAGTCTGATAAGGTTGGAACATGTGTTTATCCGTCCGCGAGAAGCAAACCAGAAGCTGAAAACATCAAAATGCATCTTTTTTCAGAAAATTGTAAACTTTCTTGGACATGTCATTTCTGAGAATGGAGTTCACACAGACCCAGGCAAGATCACTGCAATTAGGGATTGGCCAGTTCCACAGAATGCCAAGGAAATTAGGAGTTTTCTTGGACTAGCTTCCTATTACAGGAGATTTGTCAAGGGATTTGCCCAAATTGCAAAACTGTTGCATAAGATATGCAAAAAGGGCAAGAAGTTCAATTGGTCTGAAGAATGTGAAAAATCCTTCAACCAATTAAAACAAGCTTTAATGTCACCTCCAATCTTAGCATACCAAAGCCTGTACTACAATTTATACTAGACACGGATGCCAGTGATATGTTGGTGGGGGCAGTTCTGTCGCAAGAACAAGATGTGTTGAAAGAGTTATCGTCTACATGAGCAAGTCCCTCAACAAGCACGAAGTTTCATACTGTATCACTCGGAAGCAGTTATTAGCAGTTGTGCTAGCCACTAGGAGTTTCCACTCCTACTTGTATGGTCAAAGGAGGCATGCTGTATCACAAATGGGAATGCAATGACGTGGACACCAAATTTCAGCTCATTGTCCCTGAAACCAAGAAACAAGAGCTTTTGAAGTATTTTCATGACATACCAACAGCAGCCCACCTTGGAGCTGAGAAAACTCTACAGAGACTGAAGATTGGATTCTACTGGCCAGGTATGAAAGTATATGTTCAAGAATATTGTCGAAAATGTGACAAATGTTCCGCCTGTAAACCTTCAGGAGGCCATAATAGAGCCCCGTTAGGACAATATGTTGTTGGAGAACCCTTTGAAAGAGTAGCTATTGATATTTTTGGGCCACTCCCAAAGACAAGACTTGGAAACAAGTACATACTTGTCATCTGTGATTGTTTTACTAAATGGACAGAGGCCATTGCTATACCAGAGCAGGAGGTTGTAACTGTTGCAGAAGCATTTGTTAACAACTTCATCTGTAGATTTGGAACACCACTGCAGTTACACTCGGATCAGGGGAAGAATTTCTAGTCTCAAGTCTTTCAAGATATTTGCTGATATTGACAAAACGAGAACTACAATCATGAAGCCCAAGTCAAATGGAAGTGTGGAGAGATTCAATCGCACGCTTGAAGTGATGTTGACCATGTACTGTGAATCAAAACAGAACTGTTGGGACGAAATACTGCCACAAAGTTATGCTTGCATACCGCTCTTCTGTGCACTCAAGCACATCGCAGACACCAAATATGATGACTTTGGGACGAGAAGTTGTCATGCCACTACAAGCAGTAATTGGACAGCCAAACAGCATTGATACACCTATAGAATGTGGAGATTATGTGTTTAACCTAGGGAAGAAGTTTCAACGGGTTCATGAAATAGCCAGGAAATGTCAGAAACAAAGGACAGTACATCAGAAGAAATACTGTGATCTATTAGCCAGAAAAAGATTTTTACAGTTAGGACAAGCTGTGTGGGTACATGAGCCAGTCAGGAAGGTTGGAGTTTGTAAGAAACTTACCTCGTCTTGGAAGGTGCCCTTTGTTGTTGTGAAGAAAATTGATGATGTGACTTATCGTGTGAAGAAGTTGATAAAACGGCTGTCGAAGTATACCACATTGATCATTTGGCACCTTATCATGGAAGGAACACCCCACTGTGGGCAAGGCAGTACCAAACGTTGGAACCTGGTCGACCATGAGGATATTACAGCACTCTATTTAGCGTTTGATGTACATGCATAATGTCATGTAGTTCAGTTTTATTTCTGATGGTTGCAATGATGCAGAGGCATCAAAAATGCTCTGGAAAAATCTGTTCAGGATGGGCACCAATTTTTTTTTTTTTTTTAAAGTGGTGTTTACCATCACACCATTTCAGCTGGAAGGTGGAGCGCTCTATCGTAAGGTTTATGTACGGTTTGGGACTGGACTGATCACCCAGTTGCCCCTCCAGTGATGGTATACTTATTCTTGTCGGACGGACAGAATAAGTGAAATGGTTCCATTATCAGACGTGATGACGTAGGTGGTGTGTTCATGATAAACATGATGTTTTCCATTTGCGATGAAACAACTGTACGGATTTGAAGTTGTTTTTTTTTTTTGTCGGGTGAAGTGTTGTGAAGAGTGCTCATGGTAATAGAGTAGTATCCAAAGATGGGAATACTTTTTCAAGCTTCCAATTATCCAGAGCCTTCAAACCACAAATTAGCAAAAGAAAAAGAATGACTACACCAACTTGCATGGGAGAGAGCTATTAATTTCTTAACTTACTGATATGGTACAGGTGATGATTATAAATGCTTGATGTTAAAGAAACCTTTTTTTCCCTTTCCAATTAAATATTTGTCCTTTGGTTACAGAATGGCTGCTTCCACATCAAGACTATGTGCTGGATTTGTCCAGAAACATTTAGTAACAACAGGGACTTGAACCATTTAATGGCCAGTCCACACGGCCGCATGAGTCATTTACTCTTGGTGTACATGTGAAGAGTCAATGTATAGGAGAATGACAGAACTGAAGAATCATGTTGAAAGACAACATGCTTCCATTCTGAAGACACTACAGTCTTAATTTTTAGTGAGAGCAATGGGTTCTGGCTGTCCCTACAGCCAGAAAATTATAAAAGAATTGTTAGCCCCAACACGTGGGAGTCGACGATGGCAATTCGTACAAGAGCAGCAGTGTTGGGCTGGCTGGAAAGTATCAAGAAGCCAATGAAGGGACAGAAGGAGTGGGAGTCTGGTTGGGATGCCATGATAGGGCAAATGTCAAAATCAAGCCAGCACTCAGGTATGACCATAAAACCCAATACGCCAATGTCAGAATCAGGTTTGTTCCTGACTATGATGAAGAGACTGAGGAGCTGCAGTTGAAGAGACCCCAATGTGAGTCATACTCGCTCACCTGACTGGAAATCCAGGCAGAACTGGAATTGCAGTCCTTTCACGTGACAGGAGACAGAGTTACGATACATATCGTATCCACGAATGGTACCCTGTGGTACAGGTGTGACATAAAACGAGAGGAAACCAGTGCAAGGTTGTTCGATACTCTCCTTTGGAGAGTGAATGCTAGAACACACACCTCTTCAATGATCCATCCTCCCGTGATGGCGAATGTAGAAAACCCTGAAAGAGAATTAAAACTCAAGTTGGCTAAAATAGTAGGAATTAATAAAGATGCCATCATACATATTAGCCAAGCTTCAGCCACATTTACCCCACCTTGTGCAGTTGAGGAACCTCCCGTCAGTTTACCAACCACGCCAAAAGAAGTGAATCTAAATCTGCCAACGACAAGATGTACAATGATGAAAATGCCCAGTATAGCGGAGGAAGCTCCTGAAGCCCTAGACTTGTCTATGAAGAATTCTTCTCCACCCCAGATTCCAGGCACAGCAAGTAATACACCAAAAAAGTGCTTGACCAACAGAGAAAGAATTTTGATATTCTTGGAAATGGAATGCATGCCTCTTCTGGCCCCTGCTAGGTGGGACTGGAAGAAAGAGATGCAGCTGATGTTTATGGAAGGGTTCACTGTGATCCACTGGCCACTGGAGGGATGGACCAAAATGATGCCTGACCAGAAGCTGTTATCATGGAAATATGCAGCCATGAGGTTAGAGACAGGGGTGGGATCAAGGATGAATCCAGCCTGGGAGAGGAGTTACTTCCTAGACAAATACAACATGTTAGCTCTTCCAGGAACAGCTGAACCGGCATATGGGGAAGAGATGGTCCCAAGAAAGGCCAGATATTATAACTATGAATGGCTGAGACAATTGGCCATACATGGTTGCAAATCAATGGCAGATGAAGAATTCGAAATTCGGCAGATAGCTGTCAACATTAGCGCCTCTATCAACATCTCTCCACCAAATAAAAAGAACACTGTATTGAGTTAGTTATAATTACAACTTTATTGAATGATATTAAACAGCTCATAGATACTTATAAAAATAAGACAAGTCTATGAATTTTAATTTCTTTATTCTCAAAAATAGACTGGAATTACATATATATAGTACAACAATAGGAATCAATTCAATATTGTGCCACATAAATAAGCAGCTATCTCCCGCCACACTAAGAATTTAGGGCTAACTTTCAAAATACTTAGACCGTGGGTCGTCCATTTCTTGCTGAATGATTACGTTAGGGTTATGAAGGCCAGCATATTAAAGCATTTGTGTATTGCATATGTTACATGTAACCAAACACATACATTCATGTTTTAGTCATATTTCTTTTATTAAGCATCTTATCACAATTTCGTAGTCAAAAATAAAAAGGTCTTGACTTTGAGCATTTCTTTAAATTTATTATTATATTTACACAAGTTAGCCCATACCCCCCCCCCATCTGTTACAATATTATTCTTTCTATCAACAGTAAAACCATTAGGTCTTCTTTGTCTTTTGTCTTAAATGCATCCAGTGTACAGTCATTGCTCAGCGTAAACAGTAGCCTGCAGATGTTTGCTTAGCCATCTGGCATACACATCCAAGCACCGAATGATGAGGTGGTCCAAAGAGGTTTGTCACAAAAAAGTTTATAAATCAGTTAATTGACCAACCTATATAAGTGAAACAATAGGCCACCAATGCCTGCTTAATCAACTGTCATACACACCCTTGCACCAAATAAGGCCATTGTTGAAATAAGTCTATCAGCTAAATTGCCTGGAGCAGTTTTGGTTTTTGCCACATACATGTCCTCACCAACGCCCATCAGCTTCAGATCATTCAAATAAAAATGGGCCAGTTATCATTATAATTCTTAAGTTACATGTTCTTATGTACTGTTGTTGAACACTGAAGGGAATGGAACCATCTAAGTTGAAGGGGTGAAGGGATTTGGTGTTATGATCAGACGTGCTACTTATTCATTGTTTTTACTCTCCAGTGGTACAAAGTCATAGTTATGAACCCAAGTTTAAATGAATATAGTGCTTTTTTATTAATTTTTTTCCTCTGTCTTTCAGAGAATGACTGAACTGATTGGAGATCTTTACCAATGAAATAAAATGGTTTCTACCAAACAAGGGTTGAGGTAGTTTTGTGTCTGCTGAATTGATCATATCAGGTAGATTATGAAATTGATTCCCATGTATGAATTTCAGTTCTTTGCCCAAAATTAACTATTAAATATCTCATCACCATTTTAAGTATTTATCATTTAATGTGCATCTATTTAAGTTGATAACTGCATCACTGAAGCACCTCTCCCCCACCTTTACATTGTACCAGTAGTTAAGCAAATATACATGCAGTTTCTTCAGTTAACTGACTTGTCTGGATATTGCTTATGTAAATAACATAATGATACTTTGTGGACCCTGACCAAGATACTATAGCAGTTTCACTATGATAGTCACATAATGAGACATTCATCAGTCACATGACAAATCCAGATGCTCAAGTCACATGACCTGAATGGAAAATGTAGTTTGAAAGAGTGAAAGTAGCATCTTGTTGGTTACTTAGTATTGATAGAACAATTTGAAATGGCAGTGGACAATAGGGTTGTATTATTCCAAATTTAACATGAAGATATCCACTACAGGCCTCTTCAACTGACCATCACACAAGAGCAGCAGGAAATACCAGTAAGTGTCTAAATGTGCAGTGATGTCTTGTAGACAAGTTTGTCTGCAACAATTGCAGTATTTTGTAAATAGGTGAGATTAGATTCCAAACCACCAACATACCAATATTGGCTTGGAGGCTGATTTATCAGATTGCAATTGGGCTACTTGTTTAACATTTTTGAACCAACTTTAAACATGCAATCAAAGTACAAGGACACATCATATGTTGGATAGTTTTTGGTTATGACCCCTGAGTTTTGGTCATGGGTTGGGTGGTAATGGTAGGATCAGGAATGGGTGAAGATGAAGTTTCCTTTGATGTGTTATGGAAGTAGCTCTTGTTATTATTTAGTACTGTGATCATCATTTCAAGCTTCAGGAAAAATTTGCAATGCTTCTATATCATGTGCGGTTGCCAGGACTGAGATTTCCTAATTTTTTTTAGTATGGATAAACAAAATTATGACATCAGCAACAAAATGTAACAATCCTGAATACATCAATGAAAGTGCCTGTTTTATTGATTGCTAAGTGACCATGTTTGGAAGAGAAACTTTAATTGGCTCATTTAAACAGCACAAAAGGTCATGTTGGGTCATAATGGATATTGTATTTGTGCTTGCAATGAGTGTTTAAGCAGAGTAATGCATTTTGATGAGAAATTCCGAAATCTCAGCACAGGCAGTAAAGGGTGATAATAGAGCATAGTGGATTGTTGCCCATTGCTTACAATGGTGTGTGAGTCCAAATCCTTATTATCTGTACCATCCGTATTATCTGTACCATCTTTATCTGACTGTGATTTTACTGTCATTAGACTGTGAATTTACTGTCATTTGTGATTGGTAAGTGTTGCCATGTTTGATTCAATTCTTGGTTGCTGTTTTTATTTTGGGTGCTATATAGTTATTATGTACTTTTGAGAGAGTGACAGGTGCAAGCTGAAGTTGTTTGCATTTGCAATATGCATAGTGGAGAGAATGTTGGCATACCTCTATGTTACTTTCATGTATTGTCACTGAAATTTCTTTGGATATTGTACTTGTGGAAATTGTACTTGATTTAAGCACACAGTTAACCAAAATGGCTGCTCCCATGTGCTTGAAAAATTAGCCTGAATTAGTCTAAAATGTACTACCTTATAGGAGATAAAAATTTAACCCTATGCAAAATATAACTGTAGAGTGCCACCTTAATGACATTTCTCAGTGCATGATAGTGGCCAATTAAACTGGTGGAGTAAGAACCTGGGAAATTCCTGGTAAGAACCACTGGCAAGCTGTCTCACATACCCCCATTGGCCAGGCCCGAGACTCAAACCCACTTAGAGGTGAATTGGCAGTGATCAGTAAAGGTGAACGCTTTAGACCACTTGGGTACTTGGGGCTCCCTTTTCTTGATTGCTACCAACCATGAATTTAAAGACCTAACAATAAGCATCAACCAGGAAAAAGTAAAAACAAGACCAACCTCTATGTCCATTAACTGAATTACTGGCAAAAATGTTATTATTTGGCAAAAGCATGAATTTAATTTATAATTATGTCAATACAGTCGAACCTCTCAAAACTGAAATCCAATGGGACCAAGTAAACGTTTTTAAGGGTTTTCAGTCCTCAGATTTCACCTAAAATGAGATGCAGTCATTTCCTTAGTTGTAACATAATGCATATAACTTATTAGTGCTGACATTATCCTTTACTAATATAGTGATCTTGTTTCTGTTGATATTTATATTATAAATGTTTACACAAATTTTGTTTTAAGACTTGCTTTGGTACTTTTATGTTTATACGATTTGATAAAATGTTGCACACCAGTAAATATTAGAGGACAATTTTGCAGAATCGTCCTTTTACGTCTTTATCAGCACTAAGGTCACAGTTGAAGCTGTGAGCCAATATTTTGCCATATATACTCTCTTTTAAGTTGAGTCAAACTGCAAATATCAAAGATCCAGATCTACTGTAGGATACTGTGCCTGCAGATCAGGGTCTACGTTGTTTGTTCTACTGATTACTCCTAACAAACTGCACAGACCCAGATCTGCATGTGCATTATGCAGCAGCAAATCTGGGTCTGTGTAGTTTGCTACTGGACCTGTCCTATAAGCTGATATATAAGGTAAGTTCAAAGGTCAGTGTTTAATATCCGATTTAGATGATCAGCCAATAAATACGATCTTGGATTTGTATAAGCACTGGCATTATAAGGCAAACATTTAATTTTAAAAGCTGTCACTGTTTTCAGGTGTAAAGAGTACTCGTACTTTCATTGACACTGGCAAAAATATGTGCCAAGTTTTGTTTTCACTTCATGCATGTCCCTAGGCTATTTCTGGACTATTGGCAGACCGCATAACTGGATTTGGCAGTTACCTGGCCACATTTTGAGTTAGTGTCAATTTTATATGGTTCATTTGAAATGCTGCAGTTGCAAAAGGTTTTGCTTTTGTGAGGTTTTAGACTTGAGTGGTTTCACGATAGATTAATTCACAGTAATTTACTTTTGTTCTGTTGCTGTCATGAAATTACTACTGGTAGTATTGTTTTTTTAGAACTTTTTACTTTTAATTTTAATTTCATTTTATATATCTATTCAAGAATTTTAACATCCTTATTTGTTATCTTGTGGTACTGCAAATTTAAGTTTATTTGGAAGGCTTATGTTACTGATTTTTTATTTTGCTTTTCCTTCCCTTTTCTTTTGCAGAACTTAACTATATAATCAGGACTACACATTATATAGCCAGTAGTGTGCTGATTTACCATGAAACCATTTACATTTATACTTATATTGTAATGGGACATAAAGAGGGTACTATCTAAAAGTCTAGATTTATAACAAATGGAGATGTAAATGTTTCATATAACATTAATATGTTACCCAAGCTTGGGAACTTTTCATGACAAGGCATGGAATCAGCTGTAACATCAAGTGCACTCATTTTGAGACCAATTAACAGGACTTAACTAGTTTAATTAGGAAAAAATTACTTGAAAAAGCTACATATATCTATTTCAATAGATAAACAACTGTTTTCATTATTGCAGTTTTAAGTAATTCCTGAATGAACCATGTTGAGGGAACTAATTAAAATAATTGAAGCAGTGAAGACACTGAATAGTTATTTATCAGTTAAAATAGATATCTCGTTTTCAGTGATTATTTTGATTCTAACCTTGGAAATGATAATAAGCTTTACACAGATTGTACTCAGTTGACCCTGTGCTGTAAGACAGAGGTGTCTTACATAAGCATTTGCTGTGTGCTCTCATGGTCGCATTATAGTGTTAAATTATAGTGAGTGTTATTGTATTGCACTTGAGAAGGGGGTATCTAAGCTCGTCTTAGGGGGTATCTAAGCACCTGAAAAGGGGTATCTAAGCTCATCTTAGGGGGTATCTAAGCACCTGAAAAGGGGTATCTAAGCTCGTCTTAGTGGGTATCTAAGCACCTGAAAAGGGGTATCTAAGCTCGTCTTAGGGGGTATCTAAGCACCTGAAAAGGGGTATCTAAGCTTGTCTTAGGGGGTATCTAAACACCTGAAAGGGGTATCTAAGCTCGTCTTAGGGGGTATCTAAGCACCTGAAAAGAGGTATCTAAGCTCGTCTTAGTGGGTAGCTAAGTACCTGAGAAGGGGGTATCTAAGCACCTGAGAAGGGGGTATCTAAGCACAAAGTAGATACCTCTCTTTCTCCATGCATTGTAAAGATAGATGAAATGGGGTAATGTTAGAATCACTTGTTTACTCGTTTCTCCACTTTCATTACAGACACTGACTGATTGATGTGGTTGAGATATGCAGTCATGTCAGGGTATATAAGGTGGGCCTTAAACTCACATGCCTGGCATCCCAAACAAGCTGAGTGGACATTGGCCACACAGTGTGTCCAGCCTGAGGAAAAAGAAAGGATTGGCAAATTTTACTTCAAAAGAGATGCTAAGGCCTCCATGGTAGATTAATTTTACAATCTTGTCCTTTCTTTTATCCAGGTTATGCCTTTATTTCTATATAAGATACCACATATGGGATGATTTATTATGCTCATGCATTAGAGGGTGGTGGTGGTATATTGTGATATTTGCTGTCTGTGTCAGGTCATCGATCTATTCCTTTTAAACCACTGGCCAGAAATGCACCAAACTTTATACATACTTTATACTGCCTGTGTTGTAATTATCTATATGTGTGTGTGTGTGTGTGTGTGTGCATGCTTGCATGCATGTGTGTGCAGAGAGAGCTCTGGAAATCAGCTAAGATACGTGTGAGTAAAATATGCGTGTGTGCGTGCGTGCGTGCGTGTGTGTGTGTGTGTGTGAGAGAGAGAGAGAGAGAGAGAGAGAGAGAGAGACAGAGACAGAGACAGAGAGAGATAAAGCCTGTAGGCCCCTGTCTTGGAGTTTTGGAAGTCATAATTACAAAAATTGCAGTATTGAATATATTTGTTCCAAAAATGACATTTTGGAATATTTTGGGACAAACTTTATGAGTCCAGTCATAGTGGATGGACACATTTGTAGCATATTTTGGGTCAAAATCATGGAGTTCCATCAAGAAAGGGTGTGCATGTGTTGGGGTCCAAGAGGCATGTAAGCATGGGAATTAACCATAGCAAATGATTGAAATAGCTTTAGTTAGTTTTTTATGACTTAAGCTAATTGTGTTTTTATTCATCTGTTGGTTTAACCAACATTTTTTGAGGAGACAATTTGTGTCAGATTGTGTATCATGTCATTTCTGATGGAATTGAGTCCCTTGCATATTGGACCCACTTGGCAACCAAGTTAATGTCTAGCCTAATGAAATTTCCATCTTTTGTCAGCTTCACTGTGCCTGAACCTATCCGATCAGACCACACCTTTCATAACCTATCTTGAAATGGCTTGTTTAAGCAGACATGAAGCGATTGGAAAAATTATGTTAAACCTCCAGGTATTACAGCCAATGTAGTTTTCATTTTCTTTGCAACTGCAACCTTTTTTGATCTTGTCTGTCTTTTTGTGTGCTAAAACCTGTCCCAGATGAGCTCAGCAGGAAATGCTATGCTTTTGGGCAGGGTCTTCCTTTTAAAAATGATGACAGGAGGCAGCTTTGAACCATCAGCTAAACAGGCCAAAACAACCATAAAATGTGTTTTTTCATGACTAGTTGTTTTTATCAGAATAGTTTTTTCACCAACAACATTGACTGTTTTGTTGCTTGGAAAGTCAAAGGTCATAGACATCTCATCCATATTTCCAATTTGTGATAGCTCAAATGAGCACCCCTTTCTATGTTTGATGATAAACTTTGAAATGATCAAGTTTTTTTTCATCCAAGATTTTTGGTAGCTTTTATGCTATTTTCTTTTGCTGCCTGAGACAGTTTTAAGAAAAGATTTTGTTCAATTATCTAGTAACTAATGCATATTGAAGATGAACAGTTTTTGGCAAACCTATCCATTCAAAAGAGGTAGTGGATGATGAGGTTATAGGCCCGAGGAGTGGGAGACCATAAGGTGATTCTTTTTCATGAGTTCAGCAAGCCATAAGGTGATTCTTTTTCATGAGTTCAGCAAGCCATAAGGTGATTCTTTTTCATGAGTTCAGCAAGCCATAAGGTGATTCTTTTTCATGAGTTCAGCAAGAGCAGCTAGAGTTATTTGCTTGACTCAAAAAGACAAATTCCAGTACTTCTTATTACAGATTTGTCTCTCCCCCAGCTCCCTTTTTCTGGACCCAGGGGCTATAACCCAAGATCCTTTGCAAATATTTAAATTCAAATATTCGGTGTGCCATTGAATATGCCCCAGTGGAAGCATTGGAATGACAAGTATCTGTATTCATTTTTACAGGTGGGGAGGTTGATGATCAGGAAGGTGGTCCATTTAGTGACTGGCATTCCATATAAGGAGATACAACTTGGGAGGACAGACAAGGGCAAGCCATTCATAATCAATGATCTCCCTTGGCACTGTAGACACTTTGAATTTAATGTTTCACACCAGGGGGAGTATGTTGTATTAGCTGCTGAGGCTGAGAGTCTGGTTGGTATCGATATCATGAAGCTGGATACTCCCAGTAAGTAGCCATAATTTTATCATTACATCATCATGGGGATTCAGCCAATCAGAAGATGCTATATTTCAGCCAGTAGGTTGCTATATTTCAGACAATGATAGGTTGCTATATTTCAGCCAATAATAGGTTGCTTTATTTCAGCCAATGATAGGTTGCTTTATTTCAGCCAAAGGTTGCTGTATTTCAGCCAGTGATAGGTTGCTATATTTCAGCCTATGATAGGTTGCTTTATTTCAGCCAAAGGTTGCTGTATTTCAGCCAGTCAGAAGTTGCTATATTTCAGCCAATATAGCAAATCAGAGGTTGTTATATTTTGCTTGTTCATTTAAGAAGTGAACACATTTCCTTTCAGATCTTTTCACTTTAATAATTGATACAGGTCTTCTGTAGTTGAGCATTTTTTGGACCAAAATAGTGTGTGTTTGTTTTGTGAATATCCTTTTTTTTTTTTTTTTTTAGAAAAACAATTACATTTTGTTGATACCTAAAGTTGTATATGTACCTAACAAATTTACTGCATGCAAGTTTTTGACATTTACTAGATTCTTGTTTACAGCTTATTAGCCAATATTATTATACCTGTATAAAGCCAATGTGAACTGTGTGGAGCTTACAGGTCACTGATGTCATGCTTAGGTGTGCATAATTGTATTAAAGTTAGATTGTTTTGCGATTTTAATTCTCATTTAAGATATTGAAAGAAGGAATGAGTTATGACTTGATTAATTTAGATTTTGATCAAACAGCATTTGTTTGATTGCCCATCAAATTATAATCAATTACAAAAACTGGAAAAAATGGCAGCTCACAGGTTTGTGGACAAACTTTAATTGTATTTTATTGGCAATTAATTTGCTTCAGTCTGTGAAAATACAAAATTTGGGAGTTTTGATTGATGTATCATTCAGTTAGAATGTACCAAATATACTAGTGATTTATTTCATGCTTTGTAATTACTTGAGATTGAATAACAAGATGAAATACTTTTGTCGTATTAGATTTTTTTTTTTAATGTAACATCATAATGGCTCATTGAAGTATATTTTCTTTTTGGTCTAATTCACAGAAATGACCTGCCAGTCATACATAATGAGAAAGAGAAATACTTGTACAAAAAATCAGTAATGGCCATGTCATCCTCAATGTTTGCTTGTACATCTCTTACAAAATATGGTACAGGTGTTTCTCTTTATTGAGCAAGAGACAGAAAATCTTAAACATCATTTGTTTGCTTCACAAATAACGAACAATCCCGGCTCTAAGCTCATGACTGTTAGAAATAAATGAATCTTGAGACTTCTGTTTTGACTTTGATATTTTGAGATTAAGGGTCTAATGATGCTTTAGTTTTGAAATCTGTTGAGAACCCTGTTGAAATCTAGCTGCTTCTCCTACATGGAAAGTCATATTGATGTGGAGTTTTGACCAGAAGACTTCTTATAAAGTCAACTTCATCCTAAATGAAAATGATGCCTGTTTAATTAATGGCCAGTGTGGCCACTTTAGCAGCCATCTTGAAAATCTTGTTATTGCAATTCCTCCAGATTGAATGGTTTCATTGACATGGTGTTTTCACCAAAAGACTTCTTATGATATCTAGTTGACCTAAATGAAAATTTTGCCATTCTTGTAACAAATATGCCTGCCATGACAGTCATCATAAATATCTAGTTATTGCTATTCCTGAATGGATGGACATATTGACATGGTGTTTGCACCAAAAGACTTCTAATGGATGGACATATTGACATGGTATTTGCACCAAAAGACTTGTAATGGATGGACATACTGACATGGTGTTTGCACCAAAAGACTTGTAATGGATGGACATACTGACATGGTGTTTGCACCAAAAGACTTCTAATGGATGGACATATTGACATGGTGTTTGCACCAGAAGACTTCTAATGGATGGACATATTGACATGGTGTTTGCACCAAAAGACACCTAATGGATGGACATATTGACATGGTGTTTGCACCAAAAGACTTCTAATGGATGGACATATTGACATGGTGTTTGCACCAAAAAGACTTCTAATGGATGGACATATTGACATGGTGTTTGCACCAAAAGACTTCTAATGGACATATTGATATGGTGTTTGCACCAAAAGACATTTGATGGATGGACATATTGACATGGTGTTTGCACCAAAAGACTTCTAATGGATGGACATATTGACATGGTGTTTGCACCAAAAGACTTCTGATGGTCTCTAGTAGGTGCTAAAGAAAATGGTTCCGATTACTTCAAAATGAAGAGGCAGTCTTATTTTTGATTTCTGGAAATTCTTTTCAGATAACAGTATTGGTCTCTTTGAGGGACTCTTGTCAAGTATGGGCAAAACATCCCTTAGTTTAGTTCCACCTTGAATTTTTCTGTTGGCTTTAAAATTTGTTTTGAAATTTTATGTACTTTTGAAAATTGTTACAGATTTTTGAAAATGTATTGTTCAGAAAATTAGTAGATTTGGATGTTTGAGATTAACGATTCAGAATGACTTGTGACTTTAATTTGACCGTGTAGGCCTTGTAAACCCCTTTGCATAATTTATGTACATACTGGTATTATCATTGAATCAATGGAGTGACTAGTTATAAAAGGAATTTTAGGATCTTTATTGTACTTTATGATTGAAATTTAGCATAATAGAATATTTAGGAAAATGTTCTCATCCAGTTTAACACCAAATATACAATTAATGAACATCTACCATATTACTACATTTTTTAGTCCATCAGTGTATTATACTGATTAACAATAACAATCACACACTTTTTATGAATTTTGTGAAATTTTAAAAAGAAGTTACAAATAAAAAACCAGGAATAAAACATTTTGTAGTACAGCTTAATTTTGATATAAATTATAAGCGCTTCAGAATAAATTTCTCACAAAAAGTGATAATATGTAGATCATCACTTGGAAATATTGTATTGTAGGAAATGAATGATGATACAGCACTCTCTCAACTATAAGGCTGTTTCTGTTATAAGGCAGGTATGGTCAAGGATCACATCTAATTATGTGGTAGTGAAATTATGTATAATATACAGCATTGTAAGTTTCTATCACTGTCAGGCAGTGGTGTAAACTATGGTTTCCATGGGTAGTGTTATAATGAGGGAGTTCTTTTTAGTGAAACATGTGTATAAAGGACACCCAAAGGAGCCACAAAATATTATCTGTTGGCATATTTCCTTTATATAGAGCTTAAAAAATGATCATGATAAAGTTATTCCTGAATATAATGCAGTTCAAGTGAGCCTATACTGAGGTTCCTGATAGTGACAATCATTGTATGTTCGAAGGGATCCATCAATGTTGTTCTTTACAAGCAACATTTAGCGCGAAGCAGCGTGGGATATGGTACCCAATTTTGTTAGGCATTGGCATAAAAAATGTTATAGTTTTGTGTTAAAATTATTGCAAAATCAGAAAAGTAGTTGAATTGACAAACATATAGATCCAGGTGGGACAGCATGTTCTGCTGAAATTTCATTTTTGTAAGTACAATTTAGGGTGTATCTAACCATCAAAATCATAAAACTTAAATTTATACACATTACATGCAAATATAAAATTCCCAATGCTAAAATAAATTTGTTAAAGAAAAGGAAAAGAACAGAAAGTCTTTTAAGTAAAATGTTCCCTCTAATTGTATACTTTCCACAACACTGTTTGCAGTTTTATTTAATGCAGGATGCATCTTCAGGTTTATGGTGGTACACTGCATCTGTATTTTTTTCCCCATATATATGCATATGGCAACACCCCTATTCCATTGTTGTTTAAGAAGACCCCATTATCTCATGAACCAGCCACACAGGGTCATTGGGGTCACTCCCTTTGTGGGAGGCAGGAGTCAGGAAGTGTCCCGCTTCATTAACAACTAAATTTTTTCCTGCAAATTAAAATTGGTGCCATTAAGAGAACATTCAGGAAAAATGGTAGACACTTTACAAAGCAATGATGCATCATTTTGTAATGAAACTGAAAACATTTCAAGGTTCAGGAAGTTTCATACTTTATAGCCTTCAGAGGTCTGGAATGTATGATGTGAGTAGAATCATGTTTTTGTCATCGCCAGCAAGCAAAAGACTAAAATTATTCAACATATTTCAGATGTTGTGTAGGCAATGAGCACAGATGTTGAATTCTGTATAACTGTTCAGACATCATTGAATTTATTCACTTAATGAAGTGTAGTAAAGAAAACATAAGTACCATGATTACTTGCCTTTAAGTTGATTCCAAGTGCAAACAGCATAGACTCTGATCAGCTGTTCCATAATGTGCCAACAGATCAGGATCTGTGTTGTTTGTTCTACTTATTAACCCTGACACACTGCATAGAACCAGATCTACCAGTGCATTATACAATGGGCAGATCTGGATCTATACATTTTACATTTGTATCCAGCTTACACACACCTTTATATGGTAATTTGGATGCCTTTGATATGATGTCTTTGCTTTGCAATGGTATCATGAATTCATGGCAAACATCATATGCTATTGCACATTACTAATATCAAAAATATAAAATAGGAGTAGACTGTTATACAGTATTCCCTCACTTTAAGGCCCTTCATAATAGTATAGTTCCTGTTTTAAGGTGAATAAAGTGAGGGGTTTAATTTCATTATTTTTAGTTACTGTAGTAGAATTATATAATGTATTTCATTAAAAGGCAGTGAGACTAAATGACAGCATAGTCCATGACCCCCCTTGAAAAGTGTTATAATTAGGAGTATTGCATAATGTATTTCATTTAAGGCAGTGAGACTAAATGACAGCATAGTCCATGACCCCCCCTTGAAAAGTGTTATAATTAGGAGTATTGCATAATGTATTTCATTTAAGGCAGTCGTACTAAAAAGCAGCATACTCCATGACTGCATTGAAGTGTTATAATGAGGGAATACTGTACAATGTATTTCATTATAAGGCAGTGGGAGTAAAAGGCAGCATACTCTATGACTCCCTTGACGTGTTATAATGAGGGAGTACTATATAATGTATTTCCTTATAAGGCAGTGGGACTAAAAGGCAGCACACTTCATGACTCCCTTGGATAGTGTTATAATGAGAGAGTACTGTATAATGTATTTCCTTATAAGGCAGTCATACTAAAAGGTAGCATACTTCATAACTCCCTTTGGCAATTGTTATAATGAGGGACTATTGTATAATGTATATCATTATAAGGTAGTCATACTAAAAGGCAGCATACTCCATGACTCTCTTGGACAGTGTTGTGAGGGAGCACTGTATAGTGTATTTCATTATAAGGCAGTCTCACTATTGTGTGATTTACTCTGGCTCTTGTGGACATTGTTATAATGAGGGAGTACTGCATAATGTATTGCATTATCAGGCAGTCACACTAAAAGACAGCCTACTCCATGACTTCCTTGGACAGTATTATAATGAGGGATTACTGTATAATTTATTTCATTATAAGGCAGTCATATAAAAGGTAGCATACTCCATGACTCTCTTGAACAGTTTTATAATGAGGAAGTACTGTATAATGTATTTCATTTTATGGCAGTCAGACCACAAGACAGCTTACTATATGACTCCCTTGGACAGTGTTATAATGAGGGAGTACTGTATAATGTATTTCATTATAAGGCAGTCTCACTATTGTGTGATTTACTCTGGTTCTCAGGGACAGTGTTATAATAATGGAGTACTGTATTGTTTATAATAAGTATGTCTAACTCACTTCACTCTGATAACTTATTGGTACATTGAGAAGTTCAGAGTTTATTTTAAGTTGTGTTCAGCTGTCATAACTACATATGACATTGTATTTTTTCATGAAATATCCACTTGTCAGTCAAATTTAAATATGGAGCTAAAGTATATCAAGTCAAAAAATTTTAAAAATGTGAACACTGTAGGAAATGAACTCTTTTGGTCAGTGGTTTGTAAGGGAGAACATCTCATCACTTTGTAATGGTTTTTAATGGTGTGATCCACTTGACCCTTAATTGTCCGAATAGAAGGACACAGATGTGGAGAAAGGGGATTTTAGTAATCATTAGTGTTGCTGCTTTAGTGTAAATTGTCCAAATAATGTACTGACAAGTTGTGATTAGAGGTTCTTGGGAAAATTTCAAAGGCTTACAGTATCGAGGTTCATCCAATCCTAAAAGTTTTATGTGTTTGCAACCAACTACATTTCACTTTTTTCTTTAGAAAATTAGTTTAAAATCATTTTAGAAAGATATCAATATGCTGCAATATGCTAGTGCCATGTCAATGTTCAGTTAGAACCATTCAGATATGGGTGGGGGTATTTTTTTGAGATGGTGGTGGGGTAGTTGGAGAAGAAGGAGAATGGAACGGTAAAAAGAGCACATGGGGATTGTTAAGTTTTATTGCAGGTTTACTTGGGTTTATTTTTGCCTTGGCTGTCTCCAGGAAGGGCATGTCAGTTTGGTCCTGTCCCTCTATTAATTACTCAACTACCTTGCTATAAGGCCCTTCATTATAACACCATCCCTGTTATAAGGCATGTTTGGTCATAGATCCCATTTCATTATGTAATACTAAAATTAAATATATAGTGTACATCATTATAAGGCAGTCACACACAATAAGGCAATATACACCAATTCTCCCATGGACAACATTATAATGTACATCAATACATGGATAAGGCAGTCTTACACAATAAGGCCATATACACTATGTCTATCATGGACAACATCATAATGTACATCAATACATATATAAGGCAGCCTGACTCTGTAAAACAATATACACTGTGTTCCCATGGACAACATTATAATCAGTACATGTATAAGGCAGTCTCACACAGTAAGGCAATGTACACTGTCTTCCATGGACAACAATATATAATTTACATCAATGCATATATAAGGCAATCGCACACTGTAAGGCAAGTACACCATTTCCCCATGGACAACATATGTGTGTGTGTGTGTGTGTGTGTGTGTGTGTGTGTGTGTGTGTGTGTGTGTGTGTGGGTGGTGATTTACATCAATACATGTACAAGACAGTTTCACACAGTAAGGTAAGTACACTGTCTCACATGGACAGCATTATAATGCACTTGATTAATTCCATACATCTTTAGAATACATTTTGTTGGCATATTTGAGTGCATATGTTCAGATTTTCATGCGAGTGAAGCAATTTCTCCATGTTTTAAATAAATTTTGGACTTCTTGGACATGGACTTTTGTGCAAAAACATTATTACCATAGTATGATTATGTAAAAACCTTGACCTAGAAAAATTTAGTAGGCAAGTTTGTGTGCATATTTAGATGACCTGAATAGATTTTCTTGCACTCAAGCAATGTGTCTACTTTAAAATAAATTTGTTGATTTTCTTCGTTGAAAACTTGTTTTGTTTAAAATGTCATTAGCATGACTGGACAAAATCCATTTAACATAGACAAATGAAATTGATTAGGAATTTTTGTACACATATGTGGGTAACTTGATTACATCTCCATGCCACTAAAGCATTTCAAGCCACTATAGTAATTATTGTAAGTACCAAGTTAGTGGGAAGTAAGACATAACAACAGTTTCCCAGCAGTAGCAGTATTGACAGCATCATTAGTTTGGTATGGTTGTGGTTTAAGTTTGGGAGGGGGGGGGTTGGCAGTGGGGGGAATGCTTCAACATTTTACTCTGCATGCAGGTCTAGGCTTTCATGTTTCCATGTTGAAATAATGAAAATCTTGGACTAGTTCATTATTGTACATATTTTGCTGTGACATTGGTCTAGGGTCTCATAATTTGTTGAGTAATGAATGACGGGATTTGTATCTTTTCTTTCACCTGTATCTCCATCTCCACATGATGGGTGTGTAAAAATGTAGTTTTACTTTCACCTGTATCTTTACACAACAGGTGTGTCAAAAATGTATTGTTTCTTTCACCTGTATCTTTACACAACAGGTGTGTCAAAAATGTATTGTTTCTTTCATCTGTATCTTTACATGTAGGATCAACCCCAGTGCCAGATTTCCTGCACACAATGAGGAGGCAATTTACCTATGAGGAGATGAACCTCATTAAGTCCTCAGGTCAGGAGGCACATCAACTGAGAACCTTCTACAGACTATGGGTAAATTTGGACAAGTTCAAATATATTCACCAAAGTTGTTGTTACACACATATTCTGAATTTAATTACAGGTAATAGTTGTAACGTGGAGTATATTGGCAACACACAGTTTTTATAATGTTGCATTGTGGATCATGAAACATGTATTTTAAAATCTTTAACAGAATAATGTTTTATGATATTGGATTTCATTAATGTAGTATATTTAAAAAGAAATTCATCATAATTATAGAATTTCTGATGATGAATGAATGAATAAGAAATATATCTGTAAATTGTTTGGATAATTTTTGTTTTATATCAGTGTTTCTACATATAAAGTGAATCTTAAAAACTCATTGCTGTGAGCCCAGCATTTTTGCTCCAATTTTCAAGATCAAAGTTTTTGTGTTATTTACTGGTATTAAAAAGTAGTTTTGATAACCAGTCATAGGTTACTATGCTTCCTATGCAAACTGTATTCCTTCCAGTTCTTATGCTCTTTCAACCATGGTAAAGTGACCCATTTCACAGTAGAGTTCACATTGGTTAACTACTGGTACAAATTCAATCATTTCTGTAAGGTCTCAAACTGAAACTTCCCGAAGTATATATTTTTTAACTGCTTAATGGAAATTAGATATTACTTTGTATGTGACATTTGCTGCAAACATGAGGGGTTTTTTCTTCAAAAAATGTAGACTTCACCACTTTTACTTTGTATATTTTTCATTTTTAGTGTCTGAAGGAAAGTTTTGTGAAGGCTTTAGGAATAGGCATTGGCTTTGAGGTTGAGAGGCTGAATTTTGACCTTGTGACCCCATTATTACAAGAAAACAACATTGTAACTGACACTACTTTGAGTGTAGATGGCAAGCTTCAGGCTGACTGGAAGTTTGAGGAGTATATAGTGGATAATCACTGTATAGCTGTAGCAAGGAAAAGTAAGAATAATGTAAGTATACATAAGTAAGTACTCATATACATACATACACCCTGTATAATGGATATTATTTTATGAGCTGCAAATGTTTACTGGGTTTTATATTAGTCTTTCTGTAAAACAATTGTCATGTTACCTTTACATCTGTCAGTATACAGTTTCACTTTGACCCTTAACCCGTAACAGTAAACATCTAGTTTTATTTAGACCCTTAAGCCCTAACAATAAACGTCCATTTTTCCTTATACCCTTGGTTTTAATAATAAACATCCATTTTTACTTAGACCATTACTTCCTAACAATAAATACCCATTTTGTTTAGACCCCAAACCCCTAATAATAAACATCCATTTTTACTTAGAAGCTGAACCCCTAACAGTAAAGATCCATTATTACTTGGATGCCTAACCCCTAAAAATAAACATCCATTCTTATTTAGACCCTGAACCCCTAACAGTAAAGATCCATTATTACTTGGATGCCCACCCCTAAAAATAAACATCCATTCTTACTTAGACCCTGAACCCCTAACAGTAAAGATCCATTATTACTTGGATGCCTAACCCCTAATAATAAACATCCATTTTTGCTTAGACCCTTAACCCCTAACTGTAAAGATCCATTATTACTTGGATGCCTAACCCCTAATAATAAATATCCATTTTTACATAGACCCTGAACCCCTAACAGTAAAGATCCATTATTACTTGGATGCCTAACCCCTAATAATAAACGTCCATTTTGACTTAGACCCTGAACCCCTAACAATAAAGATCCATTATTACTTAGATGCCTAACCCCTAATGATAAACATCCATTTTGACTTAGACCCTGAACCCCTAACAATAAAGATCCATTTTTACTTAGACCCTTAACCCCTAACAATAAACATCCATTATTACTTAGACCCTTAACCCGTAACAATAAAGAGCCATTTTTACTTAGACCTTTAGCCCCCAATAATAAGCATCCATTTTTTCTTTGGCCCTTAACCTGTAACAATAAATATTTTTTTGCAGTTCTGCAAGAAATTACATCAGTAATAAAATGACCTTATGCATGAAATATATCTCATAAATTCGATTTTTCAGGTGTACATAGGTTTTGAAGACAAACTTAAATTTCTCTCTACATTTGGAAAAGGTAGTAGACTTCTCGAATTATTAGCAATAGTCATATGAATACACTGTACTCCTTGAATTCCATTATTATCATATGAATACACTGTACTCCTTGAATTCCATTATTAGAAATAGTCATATGAATACACTGTACTCCTTGAATTCCATTATTTGCAACAGTCATATGAATACACTGTACTCCTTGAATTCCATTATTATCATATGAATACACTGTAATCCTTTAATTCAATTATTAGAAATAGTCATATGAATACACTGTACTCCTTGAATTCCATTATTTGCAACAGTCATATGATTACACTGTACTCCTTGAATTCCATTATTATCATATGAATACACTGTACTCCTTGAATTCCATTATTTGCAATAGTCATATGAATACACTGTACTCCTTGAATTCCATTATTATCATATGAATACACTGTACTCCTTGAATTCCATTATTAGAAATAGTCATATGAATACACTGTACTCCTTGAATTCCATTATTTGCAATAGTTATATGAATACACTGTACTCCCTGAATTCCATTATTTGCAATAGTCATATGAATACACTGTACTCCTTGAATTCCATTATTTGCAATAGTTATATGAATACACTGTACTCCCTGAATTCCATTATTTGCAATAGTCATATGAATACACTGTACTCCTTGAATTCCATTATTTGCAATAGTGATATCATACATGCCAACCATTACGCTTTTGGTGTAATCATTAAGCTTTTTTCCACCAGATTAAGTCTTACACTCACCTGTGTATGAATTATGCTTTTCTGGTACATTAAAAATTACAATAAAAGTAAAGCAGTAAATACTTGTGTTTGTCATTTATATTAACATCTTTTTAATATCTTCCACTCATCGTAAAAATTAGAGAATATTCTTAAAAGAAAGAATGCTGCATGAGAATAGCATAAGAGCTAATTTGTCGAACATAGACCTACAAGTAATTTCCTAATTTTCTGTTGGTAGCAACTGTAAAAGACCCATTTCAAAGAAAACAGACAGATTTCTTTAATTTCAAACTATGCCTTGCAGATTCATTATATTGATGTTCAAGTTAGGTAGCAGACCAGTCTGTACTTTTAAAGAAAATGGTGCCAGATATTATGTGAACGGGTTTTTACGGTTTGACTGGTGGATGAAACTTCTTAGAGCAGATGGGTCTTTTTAAACTTAAAAACATGTCTGATCAGAAAAAGGACAAATAAACACTGCTTTACAAATCTGAAGAAAAGAATACGAGAGTGATGCAATACAGCACTTGGGTTGAGCACTTTGTCATGCAGAATTTGTGGACCTCATGATGATTTCTCAATAGTTAGACATGTCGATTAGTTAAAATGAGTGTTGTGTATATTTTGTTTGCCTCTTTTTCTAAAATATTTTGACATATAGATCCAGGTTAGTAGTAAAAAGAAGCATTTACATTTTTAGCTATGATTTTATAGCCCCAGTGAAGTATGGGTGCTAATATTGGTACTAGTATGATATAGATTACACTTCTTGTGCTCAGATTACTCTTTTTTTGCCCCTTATATTAGTAAAAATTATGCTTATACCTCTCTCGGGGTCGGCGTGTGTGTCATAAGAACATAATATACCCCTTGAATTCTATTATTAGCAGTAATCATGTGAAAACATAATACACTCCTTGAATTCCATAATTAGCAAGTCATATAAAAACACTGTTCTCCTTGACTTCCATCATTAGCAGTGCTCATTAGAAACACACTGTACTCATTGAATTCCATCACTAGCAGTAATCATGTAGAACACTATAATCCTTTAATTCAGTCATTAGCAGTAATCATAAAACATGCTGTACTCACTGAATTACATTATTAGCAGTAATCATATACAACACACTGTACTCCTTGAATTCAGTCATTAGCAGTAATCATATATAACACTATACTCCTTGATTTATATAATTTGTTGTAATCATATGAAAACACCGGGGGTTATTAATAATCTGAAGTGTAAATTTTGTACAAGTCAAAAAAGGAATAAAAAAAATAAACTATAGCCACTTCTGTAGCTCGCAGTGGCAATCCCATCCCTTTGATTGCATACACCAACCCACCCTCTTCCATTCCTTACAACCTAGGGATCATAATCCAAAATATGTAACATACAGTACTCATCTCCAGCTGTGATTGTTTTAAGTTTGGTTAAGTACATTGTTAGAAAAGTCACTGTAATATTTGTGTATTTGACCTTTGACCCCTTGTCAGGAACCCCATTAATTTATGGGCAGCTTATATACCATGTTTTGTGACTTTCACCCGGAAGTTAGGAGAAGATACAGGCATGGACAGCGCAGTTATGGGGAACATAATATCCTCACCACTAAAGCATGGGGATATAAAAACAAGTTTATCACTATGATATCAAATTCACATCTTGAGGAAATATTTTAGATTTTTTGGAATTACGTGTAGTAGGTTTTCTTCTGTTGTTCCTTATTATGTAGATTTGCTGCTACTTCTGTTTGTGGCTGGCATTTTTATGACCCTACCGTAATGGGGGACATATAGTCTTAACTTATATCCAGTTGTCCCTTCCCATCCCATCCTGCCCCATTTGGCCATGGCCTTCTGCTCTGTAGGTTTTGAAGGGTTCCATGAACTGAAACCAAATTTGGTTTGAAGCTCTACTTTAGGAAGACTTTGTCAAAGTTTGATTTTAGATATTTCTGACACAATTTGACCAAGCGATGGACCCTGTTTGATGTACAGTTTGCTGTTGCATAATGAAGCAAACAGTTTTAAATGGCACTGTATTGGTGGGGGCATCTGTGTTGCATGGGCACATTTCAAGTTTGTAAATTATTTTTATTTTTATGGATCACATATTACTTCTTAGTGACTTTCCAGTGATTTCCTTTCCAATTTAAAAAGTAATTAGTGCATATAACAATGGTCATGATAATATTTAAACATCCCCCACTCCCCCAATATTAAACTGTAACATTGAAATCTAGTAGTCTGGTTAGGTTTTGACTCTTGTATTTATATTTCATTAAATAACTTCGTAATTTATTACTTTCTTGTTTCAGACACCTCTAACTCGGGAAGCAAACAGATTTAAAATGCTGACTTTCCCTGAGTTGGTAGATGGGGCTGTTCCCCTGTCTGAACCAGATCTGAACTATTGGGAAAGCTTCAGGACAAAGTCTGAAGACCAGTTTCAGACCAATCAAAGATAACCTTCAGGTTACTCTAGGTATTCAAATTGTAGACTGTGATTTTTATTGCATGAATGTATTGACTTAAACAATTGATTGGACAGTTGAATTTTTCCTCAAGTCATATCTTGGAATCATCTCTCCCATCACAGATTCAGTGGAATATGCATCACCTTTGTATCTTAGTAACAACTGTAGCACTCATTGACTTGATTGTGTTCCCATGTCTTAATTTAGAATTTTGCAATACAATATTTGGTCATCATTTAAACATTATTAAGTTAAATACTATCTTCTCATTTTAGCAGTTTCTGCTTTTGTTGCTGGTTATTTTCATAGTAGGTCTACTAATAAAATTATTTGAAACTTGAAAAGTTAAAACTAGATAAAGTTGATGTCTTATTCACTTTTGCAAGAAACATTTAAGAGAGAGAGAGAGAGAGAGAGAGAGAGAGAGAGAGAGAGAGAGAGAGAGAGAGAGAGAGAGAGAGAGAGACACACTTGCACCCCTTGATTAAAAAAATACTGAATGTTATGCTACAACATGAAATGTTTACATATATAATGTGCCTCTGGGCAAATGATAAAATCCTGTTAAGACCTCTTTAGACAAATTTGTGAAATACTATTTACTCTAGTCAAAAGTTGAAATGCACGTTATTTATCTTCAAAGGATTAGTAACCCCTATGAGAGACAAAACAAATCTCTAAGTCATTGTATTATTTTAGTTTATGACTATCAAGATAAATTTGTATTAAATTTTTAAATACATTTAGTAACATAGCACTTTTGGGATTTTTTAAATATTCTGAATAACTTTTAATGGTTATTTATTGAAGGATTACTGAACATGTTCCTGTTATCTAATAGTAGTTTTCTTTTTTTGTTACATAAAGATTAGTTATGGAAAAAAATCTTCAAAATGAAAATGTTTGATGATTTTTGTAGAACATTTTGTGTAGATTAAAAATCTATTTTTCTGGTCAAATTTATCACTATAAATTCCTGGAATTTACTGTTCAAATTAACGTAGAATTAGTGTTCACAATTGCAGGTTGTATTACCTCCCTTGACTAAGACTTGATTTGCTGTTATGTGTAACATCTTGCTAGAATGAGCCGACTGCCCACTAATATATAAGTGTATTGGTCACTTAAAATAAAAATGACAATTCAGATTATGATAAAAAATTGAAAAAGGGCTGGGTTTTTTTTAAGTGTGTGAATGGAGAGATGCAGAAAACAGATTCTCCAATTATAATCTGGCAAGCCTGTAATTATTGTGAACAGATTTCTGAGTAAGATCAAATCATCATAAATCCTTCTAAACACTGAAAAGAAGGATTTAGACATACAATCAGGCAAAAAAAAGAGAGGACAAGAAGAATATTGAAAAATTTGTCATCCCCTTTTATATAGGATACATAAATTTTAACTACAAAAACGTCTTCTTTAAATCATTGCTGCATAGATTAATGATGGAAAAATAAGATGAGCAAATATGATATAGCACCTGGTGAAATGTATTGGGAGATAAGGGGTTATATTGAAAGGAGGCAGGGTCTCCTTTGTACCATTTTAAAGAACTGAAGTTTGTTATTGCTGATAATTTTGACTATAAATAGGGATCTGATTTATGTTCTTAATGTGCCATATATAAAATAAAGTTAGAAGGTATGTTGATATTGCGCTTCCGCATTGGAATGTTCAGTAGTTTCATTATTCTTTCCAGAAATTGTCAATTTCTTTTTCTCTTCAATGCGACATATTGATGACAATATTGACATATCATAGGAGCGTAATACCTGCACCAAAACCTTTTGAAGGTCATACTTTTAAATGCAGTTATTTGTAAATGATGGTGTATAAATTTATAGTAAGGATTTTTCATAAACAAATTAAAAGAACAAATATGGACTTTTCAAGTATGAAAGATGCAAAACTTAGTTTATACAGGTACCACATTGTTTGCCATTTAATTTTAGAATTAGTTGTACTTTAGTCATCTACATTGTCTACAAAGTTTTTGTACACAGGGAAGAAATTAATGCTTGATTATGATTTAATTATGTCAGTTCTTTTTAAGGGTTTTATTTTCTATCATGATGATTCATATTTCAGATTACTAAACATTGTGGTGCTTTATATTGTTGCATCTCGTTATGTTGAATAAATTCTTGTCAACATTTTCATGTCCTTTGCTCTTTTTTTCTTCCTTCTTACAGTGGCTCTCAAAAGATTTTTCCTCTTGTTTATCACAAAAGTAGCTTTTTTTAGAATTAGTCCTTCCAGTATGAATTAATTTTTGAATATCAGTGCAACCTAATTTGAGTTATCCGCAGAGGTCAAAAAGAAAGGTCAGAACAGTGGTCCTTCACTGTCAAGTACATTAATATAGCAGAGTCTTTAATCTAACACTAGTATGGTCCAGGATTCCATTTTATAGACGAATGTAACTATTAATATTTAATCTACCAGAGTATAATGTGACTTCACATATAACACTGTACACTTGTATGGCTGCCCAAAACAGTCTACTTGTGCAGGTCCACTGTGCTCAGTGGATAACTTGTCACATTTATTCTTTATATAAAGTAAATTTATTTTCTTTTGTAACACTTTATTCATACATCAAATGTATGTTCATAATATCAATTGTTTTCCCTTGAAAATTAATTCCATAGTTTCCACAAAAATAACATTTTAATCAATGATTATGGAAATTGGAAACTGTTAGATTTATATCCAGATTTTGACTTAGGGTAAAGATCTTCTGTCCAGACTGTACTTGGTTAAATTTATATGTCAGATTCCTTGTTGTGTTAATGACTACAAATTATCATCCATGACTGTGTGTGTTGTCTTTAAGCATCTGTATTTTTCTTAATTATCTTGAACAGAACATTTGGACTAAATTTCAGCTAAACACTATGCGCACACTTATCACAGCTAGTAGTAATGAAGTTATTGTTTC
>JAECUM010061909.1:0-34356 GCA_016617855.1 Megalonaias nervosa | reverse complement strand
GGCCTAGTGGTTAGAGCTTCCGCCTCGGATGCGGGAGGTCGTGGGTTCGATCCCCGGTCGAGTCATACCAAAGACTTAAAAAAATGGTACTAACAGCTGCCTCGCTTGGCGCTCAGCATTAAGAGGTTAGTGTTAGAACTGGTCGTCCTGGTGTCAGGATAATGTGACTGGGTGGGACATCATGCTACATGTCTGCGGCATGATGCCCCCGTGCTAGAAATCACTATAAACTGCCACACTGCAGACATGGTAGCGATATGACTGAAAAATTGTTAAAGCTACGTTAAAAATCATAATCATAATCACACATCTTTTAATTAGAGACTCCAAACCCGTTATTTCAGTGTCCTTTACGGTTTCTGACTGAGAAAATCATGATGTCGGTCACCAACGAACAACTCAGCAAATAGATCATGCATTAGTAAAACAGTAACAGATCGGAAATACTACAATATACACAAGGTATTGGGGGAGGGGTGGATAAGCTATTGTAAGTGAACAGATTAAACCAGGCCAAGGACAGAATCGGGCCCGCAGGCCGTATTTTTCCACCCCTTATATATACCTACTATGTTTACTAAATGACCCGGGGCCCTGGGTGGCCGACTGATCAATGGAGCTCAATTTTACAGATCACTAACATGTGACCTCTGTCCGTGTTGGTTCGAGTCTCCAATAATTTCTGGATCACGGAGGCATCAATCATTTCTACCATTACTAAATGACATTGATTAGTATACAGAAAGAAATTCATACCCGAGAAGAAAATAGCCATCATACCCCCTCAAACGTATCTCTCGGACAGCCGACGATACTCCTCCAAAGCTCTGCGTTGGTTGCTTCGCTTGTGTGAAAGTGAATACAAATGAATCCAACATGCTAGAAACGGGAGAGAAAAGAAACTTGGATGGCTGGGATTGAGGAAAATCCCAAATTGTCAACGAATTCCATGGATGCTTATTTCACAAATGCACCACGTATTTCGCTCAGTTGTGGGGGTATGTTATGGTTGGGGTGGAGTGCTCCCAATATTTTATTTAAACTATTATAGAAGTCCCACCCAGGCTCGATTTTGGTTGGAAGTTAAATTAGTGAAAGATAGATGTAAATCTCTGAGCCCCCAATCAGCAATGCCGACGGTTAAATGGTTAAATATACAGAAGGTTGAAATTCAATGAATAACAATTTAATAA
Source organism: Megalonaias nervosa (assembly GCA_016617855.1). Lineage (NCBI taxonomy): Eukaryota > Metazoa > Mollusca > Bivalvia > Unionida > Unionidae > Megalonaias > Megalonaias nervosa. Next base: position 33,163 of record JAECUM010061909.1, on the reverse strand, counting down.
CAATTCAATAATCAAATGCTTCAAATTTCCAATTACACTCCTTCCGCTCGACCCTTTAATAGCCTATTGCATCATTTGATTAGCTGTGTGATTAGCAGAGGTAGATTTTAAGGAAAGACAAAGCTTCGAAAAGGTCAGTAAGTTATTTGCTCTATTTCTGCAGAATATTACGGCATCAAAATTGTAATTATTTGTAGAATGTATACTTAATTACTAGGATCGTTTAGTAGTGTTTCATTTACATGCGTATTTGAGAAATGGGCTTGAGTTTACGTAGAAAATTATTAGATGCGAGGCGGAATTATGTGGATTGTTAGCTTATGGTCAGAATTAATTTTGTAATTCGCTATTAGGTTACTTCGTAGTAAACAAGTGCATTTATTAATGCGTTATGTTAGAATTTATACATGCTTGAGTTGTGAATTTGGAAAATGGTTGAAGTATGTAAGATTAGTTACTATGGACGTATGCATATCTCAGAGCACGGATATTTGAATATTTGTGTACTTTGTATGAGTGTAAGGTAAAGAAATGCGTCTGATTATAGTGATATTGTTTATTATAACGAGATTAGGAATATGTACTGATGTGACGCAATTTATTGATGTATGTGTAAGAAGTAATTGATACCGTGCTGTATTATGACATTGTTTTACCATACAAGAACGTATGGGTATCTCGATGTGAATGAATGCATGACCGAAGAAATTTAATAGCCGTTATCTGATGATAGGTTGTGTGTAGTTTGAGATGAGAGGGCTAAGGAAAAATATTGTACCGTCCTTGTGTTTTCACGGGAAGCTTTTTAGGGGACAGAGAACTTCCGATTCAGTTGAGTCCCGAGTCTCCAAGAGATGGAGACGGAATTGAGACTAGCCAAACAGTCGAAGTGGACAGAAGTCTAGTCGGTGGAGAGAAGGTGGAGGAGGAGGAAAAGGAATCTGGAGGAGAAAGTGGAGGAGGAGGAGAAAGAATATAGAGAAGTCGAGGAGGAGGAGAAGGAATTTGGAGAAAGTCGGGGAGGAAGAGGAGAAAGAATTGGGAGAAATAGGAGAGAGAAGAATACCACAGATGAGTAGAATACAAGGACCCGCTACTTCTACTGGCGGTCAACAAAGGTAAGTCCACAAAACACGTGGAAATCGTCCGTGAAGATTTGATCTTGGTCAGTTGCAAAGACGTGACAGTGTTTGCACCTCCTGACGCGTTTGGAAATGTCACCATTGCAGCGTACGAGACTGCCAGTGCTCGCTTAAAATTGTACGAATTCTTAAAACTTTTAGAAGATGGAGTTCTTTACTTGAACACTTTAACTTTCTCCTCTTCTTCTGCTCTCAAAGTGATTGACGAAATGTTAGATCGTCGAAGTTCGGAGGAATTATATCTTCGCCATCCCTTTAAAATGTTGTTTGCTGGAACAATTGGTTCAGGCAAAACTGAATTTGTCAAATATGTTATCGAAATCGAACACAAATCGCATTTGTTTGATGGTCAATCCCAATTTATCGTGTAATGTTATAAAGAATGGCAATCAGCTTACACCATACATCAAGAAAGTCAAGGAGAATCCATTACTTTTGTAGAAGACATTCCTCTCGAAGACGATGGAATCGCGTCTGACTTGAGTTAAACACGTCTTGTCAACTTCGATGACATGATAGGAGATGACGCAGAAGAAATTAAACTTTGGTTTACACGAAAAAGACATCATGGTAATGCTAGTATCATTTATTTTACACACAGTTTATTTCAGCAAAGTAAAGCACATCGAATCATCAGTCTCAATGCCCATTATGTGGTCTTGTTTAAAAGTCGAGGAGATAAATCTCAAGTGCAAATCTTAGCTAAACAGTTAGGACCTCCTTGGCTGTAGTATGCGTACGAGGATGCCACTTAAACACTCATACCTATTTACTCGTCGATTTAAAATCTACCACTCCCAATTATTTGAGAGTTCCTACTAATCTTTTTCACCACTGGTGCCAAGAAGGAGGACCTGTCATTTACACGATCCTTTGACGCCCCTCTGAAAAAAAACTGCAAAACGTCCTACGCATCTTCTCTATCAAACAGTAATCGACACGACCTCCTTTTGATCTCATCTTCAAGCCAAACTGGTTCTTGCACTGTGCGGCATCAGTAAAGAATAAAAATGCACATGTCCGTGCCCATTTGTTAGAAGTCAGTCTAAAAAAAGTCGTACGGTCGTTTACTTTGACAGCACGTCAATTACTTCAAGGCATCATACACATCCTTCATGAAACCAAATCCTTTTGTGAAAAACATAAAGTGACATTCTCACAACTAAGGACCATGAAGACCCATCACAGATGGATTTTACTACAATCCTGAACATAATACCTGAACATAATACAGGTTACGGAGGAGTTCAAAAATCGTATCGTGCTGCTGAAACTAAGCTTAAAATTGCACCTTTACCTGAGATGCGACGATGGATAGAAGAACAAGCGTAGTACATATTTCACAAAACCATTCAACGAAAATTTTCCAAAAGTCAAACTTAAAGGTCACTGGCCACATATTGTACAAACGTGTGATATTATTATAGTCATAGACAAAACGCATTTGTTATGTATGTACACAATACAAATGTTTAATTAGACCTAAACTATTCGCATTTTTAAAGGAAGAAATTATTCGGCAATCTCCGTAAACAGTTGGTAGTTTCCTCATGCCAAAAACGGATATGATGTACATTTATCCCTTCTATTGAACCTAGCCATTCATGTGTTTAATTTCCCCACGTAAATGTCTACGCGATATATCTTACGATCATGCATTTATACAGCCAGTATGGTGCACTGTGTTGCATATGGATGTAACCAATAGAGTGATGATGGGACAAAAAGGTCCTTTCTTTTTTCCGAAAGACCCTGTTTACCGGAAAAAAAAGTGGATTGAAGTTGTGGGATCGAATAGGGTGAGGTATGGAAAGTTTTACCATTTATGCTAACAGCAAGATCCCGCTTGTGCATATGGCATTCTGAGGACAGTTGCTTTTTACACCCTCCTTCGGTGATAAAATCCAATGGTGTACAAATGAAATTGAATTTGTTAAAGACAGCAATGCCTACAATTTTCCCAGAGACTGTCAAATATAAGAAAAAAATCCCTTCCGTCACCCGAGAAGTTTGGACCTCCTAAATCCCGTAGAAAGCTATATGGTACATATGAGAGGAGCTACAGAAAGAGCGTAAGTAAAATATATCAAATAAAGATTACAGTATAGTAATGTTACTGCAGATGTAAAATATTAATGTTTAAAATAATCATAATACTTTTTGAACGGTCAGAGTGTAGACTTTAATCAATCTCTTTTTTTAGCATTATTATAACCAATACGAACTCAAAGGGTTTAAAAAAAGAAATATCAAGTAGAGCAAGGAACGTTTATCATTTATTTACCGTATATAACGGGACACGATAAAATATTTTTTCCTGTCCCAGAACTTACGGTGAAACTTTTTTCATCAAGGTTATATGTCCCAAGACTTACGAAACGAAATATTTTTATGTTGAATTTGAGCACACCCACCCCATTGCACGGTACAATAAAATAGATAAACAAAACACTTATTTGAAAATAAAATGAAAGAAACTAACCTTGCATTGTTATCATTTATTCCTTCTTTTTCATCATGTGAAATTTATTAAATAAAAAACATATCCACGAACTCCTTATATGTAGTGGATGCCGGCTGGCGTGTGCAACCTTACTGTAGTGTGGATCGCTTATGTCAGTTAACAAAATGGCAAACGAAACGGGAATATCAACCGATTGCTTGAAGGCACCTGCCATTCATGCATGATACGTTATAAGTCTTTTTTAATACGTTCTAAGGTGCAAAATGACCAAGACTGTATTGTATCCAGGTTAACTATACGACGGTATCTCGCAAATAAAAATCATTATTTGAAAATGCAATTACTGTGAGTACAAATGATAATCTTTTCGCTAGCATAGGTTACAAAAGTATTATTAAAGCGAGATACTGCTTTGTATACTATTTACCCTGCAAATATCAATGCCCGTTTGTATCAATTATGATTACATATGGCAAAGATATATCAGCCGGGTGGTGAATAAACACAACCGGCAGCGAGCAATAAACTTATTGCTTGAAGTTACTGACAGGATATCAAATACAAAGGTTATTTTATTACAAAGCAAGCCAACCCCGGAAATTGACTTTGGATTGTTTAAAGTGTGCCGTTTTTTTATTTTCCAAAGTCCGCCGACATAGGGAAGCCAGCATTGTTTCTTTTTTACCTGTATTAACGGGAATTTTGAAAATAATATGAAACAGTGGAACAGTTTTGAAAGCGACACAATATAGTGCGTCGTGCACGCGCATTGATATAAGGCTGAAGAGTAAATTAGTTTTTAATAGTTTCATCTAAATGTTCCCTTATAGTGTTTTATTTTTCGACAACAAGAAGCATGTACTTCTTGTGGGGATAAATGTATTTCATTTCCGGTTGGCGTACTCTATATGTGGGAAATCGTAGCTAAGGGGAAGTAACAGCGCTGTATCCTCTTATTTCGAGTAATTAAATTATTATTTCTTCTTTACATTTTATATTTTTTTTTAGTCTTTTTTGTGAGTATAACTACTTTTAATTATGTAATGCAAATCTGATGTAAAATGAAAAATGTTAGAGTGTGGCCTGTGACCTTTAAGTGGATGGCATTGCTCATCAATGGCAAGCAGATTTAGATGATGTCTCTCATTTAGCAACGTACCATCGTGGTAACAAATAATTGGTTTGTTTCATATATGTTTTGCAAAATCATCTTGAGCTGTTCCTTAGACTTCTACAACAAATTTCGAGTTAGTGAATGCAAAAGTCAATCGACAACACATCTGCAAAATTCAACTGACGACACATCTATGAAAGTCAATTTACAGCACACCTAGTATTTTGAAGGTTGTATCCGATTTAATGTCGACTCTTATTGCTCACCAAATCTAACTTCTCGTGTTGCTGATTATCCTGAAATTTTCATCATCAACGTAGCAATTTATAAAGTTTCTGATGTTGTGTTCATTGCTTTCCTCTCCATTTTGTCGTGTATTCTTTAAAGTACTCGAAATGTATATCGAGTATATGCGATGGAGAAGCCATTTTGGGAATTTTTTTCATAATAACAACAAGTTGAGCGAAACAAAAAACCTCATTATCAACACAAGTTGCCACACGTCACTTAGATCTGTTCTCACAGCTGTAAATAGCATGGTTTAGAAAAATCTACAATTAATCCACCGTTGGCATTGAACATTAAAGAGAAGGAAAAGCTAATTATTCTATATAGAATCAAACCTGGCAAAATTGTTAATATGAAATACACAATGCTAGCAGCCGTAAGGTAAGCGGTCAGTATTTCAAATAAACACAGGCATCAACATCGCGACAACAATGTTTGCTTACTCAATACTTGAACAACCTGAATTATACTTTTTCTATGTATGCAGACAATATGTTAAAACAAAAACAACATACAATTAACTATTTTTACCAACCGTCTGATAAACAACTGTGATGGAAGAATTATCCCATACCAAAAAGAGGATGATACTTCAAGGAGTTCAATGCCTCCGTTAAATACATCACTGGATCATTCACACTCCAAGCAAAATTAAAAAAGAATAAACTGTGTCAGTTTGCACACAATAGCTAAGTCCAAATCTCACGCTTGTGACTGGCAGTCTGTTGTTTTCTTGTTGTTTTTTTTTTTTGGTTTTTTTTTTTTGGTTTTTTTTCTCATATCCTTGATATGAAGGTGAACGAAAAATGCTTGCTATGTCAACAATTAACAATATGGGTATACTACTTATGAAAAACACAACTATATCAACCGGAAGCGATAAATATTTGCTAGCTAAATGACTACAACTTTTTCACAACATACAAAGATTTGCAGTTACCCACGTCAGTTAGAACAAGCAGAAGTGACAGTGATATCATGAGTGAAAAAGATTAGCAGCCTGAGATTAGTAACTACTAACGGGTAGATCACGAGTACGGAAGCTGTACAGTTGATTGTGTATGAAAAGAAGTCTAACCTACCAACTGACTTTGATATATTAACAAGACAGTTTCCACAGTATAGGTGCGCACTTTCTCTAGATTCTAGATTTAACATTACACTAAAAAAATAAAAACTCATCTGAATCGACAGAAGATGGAAACCAAAGCCATTTGAAAACATTTGCAAATGAATTTTCAGTTCTTTTCACGATCACGTCATGAGAATGAGGATCATGCCCATGGCAGCTAATATGAGACTAATTAATATCATCCTTGATTATCGCAGAATGAGCTTGAATGCTGTTTTGATACCTTCGAAAGAGACTTATGAAAGTGATGGCGAAAAGTTTTACAGCTTGGTAGTAGAAAAAACTTCGGTAACTGCAGAAGGCTTGCCAAATATTGTTTATTCCCACTGCTTTCAATTACTATACTTACATTTATTGCATCTGGTTTTATTTCAGCAATACTAGGTGATAGCGGTGTTAAATGAGATAATGAACAAAAAGGTATCCATTTCCAATTAACCGAAAGGGAAATACAGATGCTCAAAACATTGCATGCTTATTCGTTTATAAATGTTCAGAGAAAATTTTCAAAACGATCAGTTCAGATAAAGGCTTTTATAACCGTCAATAAATGTACCGGCAGTCTAACGAACACCATAACATGATATATTTTGGAGTGATTAATTATGGTAAAACACTGTATGTACTGAATTCCAATGGGGGACTAAACACAAGGTTTTTTCAATCACATCGTTATCATCAATCTAACATTTTTGTGCCGTGAGTGAATATTCAAATGTAAAAATGTTATCTTGATAGATCCCGAAGATAAACTACAAAAGTGGCTAGAGTTACTAATTAATATGTATCAAGGAATCAACGTTTTCTTTGTGATTAATGAATGAGGGAATCTTGATGGCGCAGAAGAGGAACCACATCAATTACCCAAGCTAGCCTTTAGTGGAAACATTATGAAATATCCGCATGGGCGACCGTACATAAATGAACATACAAGCTTTTAGGTTGCATTTTACGGCAAGAAAAAGAAGTCGACTCAGAGGGTGTTTGAATCGCCTACTTCCAGATGGAATGAAATTAATGTAAAAAATAAAGTAATAGAAACAAACATCTGATAAGATGCTTGAGTTGCTCGTTCAATTCAAGATATTAATATGACCGCAACCAAGAGACCTCTGAACATGATACTTTCGGAACGCTATTACGTTGATTGTCACGATCTGAACAAATCATTTCCTGCTAATTGACAAAATAATCTTTGTACATCTCAAAATGTTTTAAGGTGTATTTGTTTATCCCTGCGTAAACTCGTTTTTCATCTTAGTCATGTAAGACATGACGCTTGCCTTTAAATAACACGAATCTCTGATTTTTGTGTCATTTAACTCATTTTTGAAAACTCCAGGAATATTCTTATTCGTTGTAGCATGTTAAATACACTATCTTTGGGATAGTCACATCGTAGAGCAAGATGACATTCTTTACGTCGCTGTAAGAGTTGTCTGTCTCGACATGAATCCACAGAGAATTAATGGTATCCCTGCATAAAAGTCCCGTTTTAACGCCATATTTTCTGAAGGGAGTTAAATCCTTTTCGCCTCGAACGAACTACTCAGGAGCAAGACACAAATCCTTGATATGGTCTTGTGAATGTGTTGTTATCTCGAGATCAACTTTCAAAATCCACCTTGCCATAAAAAATAAAAAAAATCAATATCAATTTATTTCAATAATTTAACCCTCTGGCTCATAATACAACATTCTATTTAAGATGTACAAAATTTGAAAGCTACATTTTCTTTAATACGACTGAGGAAAATGGTCTTGATATACTTATAAACTTATTTTCAAATAGTGATATTTTCACATTATTTTATTCCGACGGAGATAAAAGAAACTCTCTCGAAACAAATGATTTGTGAAAGTAATTTTATACATTAGACACGGTCACTCATTGGTAGACATAAGAGAAACAAATTTTGAAGTCTGGATTGTTTATAATATTTATTGTTTATGTAATGTCTTCTAATATGGTCATTGTTTGGGCTAACGCAAGCAAAATGAAATCCGTCCTCTATCTTTCCTGCACAGTTTACAAAATCTCAATGCTCTGTCACATTTTCCCATGTTTGTGGTAAACTTCATGGTGTATAGTTTAAATACCTTTGTTGTACTAATTGTGTTCGGAAATTAAAAGGTATATTGCAGGAGAGGTATTTCTCAGTTGTAGTAGTGTTTTATGTTGACTACAGTAATTACATTTTGAAGAGTTAATAATAATGCTGGGACCAAGTTTAAAATGCAGTATATCTAACCCTCTGAGCGAATTCCGAATAAAATACTCTTTCATCGCCATAATCATGGGATATCCAAACATATCCATTCATACAGCATATCTTATATTTGTAGACCACGTGATTCTACCAAGTCTAACATTTTCAACATAATATAGCACTGATGCATATATCTTTCAGACGATAATCTCATAATTCTAATCCAGTATTTTATACACGTTACCATATACGAAGGAAAGAGAGGAAATCTACCACACTCCCTGACAGCCACATAATTATTTGCAGTCTTTGAAACACTGCGATATCTCTTTCAGAATTTAAAATTGAACTTCTTAAATATCTTTCTAGTATTAAAATCCGTATATTTTAGCACCATAATATAATATTTGTTTAATCAACAGATCAAATATTTTAAACATATCACTTACATGAATGTGCCCAACCTACGTTTGAAAACTGATTATACGTGTCTGATTATACGTGTCACAGTGTTCTTTTTGGCTTGAGCAGTTAGAATTTGGACCGCTCCGGTGGTCTAGTGATTAGAGCGTCCGCCTCGGATGCGGGAGGTCGCGGGTTCGAACCCAGGCCAAGTCATACCAAAGACTTACAAAAATGGTACTAACAGCTGCCTCGCTAGGCGCTCAGCATTAAGAGGTTAGTGTTAGGACTGGTCAGCCTGGTATCAGGATAATGTGATTGGGTGGGACATCATGCTACATGTCTGCGGCATGATGCCCCAGTGCTAGACATCACTATAAACTGCCACACTGCAGACATCGTAGTGATATGACTGAAAAATGGTTAAAGCTACGTTAAATTCCAAATCACACATACACACACAGTTAGCATTTGTTTAGAGACAGACCACTTGTTTATAGTAAGCCACTACTTGTATTCGTTCTTCATTAAAATACCATGTTTCCTTTCACTATGCATATCTTCATTCCTAAATATCACTATATTGTGAGGTTTACTTGCATTCCAGTTCTATTACCAAAGCTTCCTATAACAGATCTATTTGTTGCTGCACAGAATCAGAGCAGTTTGCCACACCATCTGCGTACAGTAAAGCAAAGTGTTTTTTTTTTTTTAATGTTGCAGTGACAAATGTACCTTCACTACATGTTAAATAAAATTGAACGTAGCACACAACTTTGTCTTATCCAAAAAGTGTAACTAAAATAATACCAAACCTAAAGGAGTTCAAGTGCAACTCTTCAAGGATGCATACAATTTTCGTAAAACATATATTTTTTTTACCCTGAAGACCCTAACGGATAAGTAAAACAAAAAATTGTCAATGATCATCTTTGTCGAACTCCTTCTGTAAACCAAAAAAAAAAAAAAGAAGAAGGCAATAAAACCTTCCTTACTTTTTCGATAAATATTCCTGCACAGAGGATTGCAAGTTAAACTCGATAGTGCTCTATTTCTTTCTAAACCTGTTTCTGCCTCATCGATGAGATTAAACATGTTATCGATAGTGCTCTATTTCTTTCTAAAACTGCTTCTGTGTCGTCGATGAGGTTATTGTCTTCTGCCTATGAGTAAATTACTTTTCTTAAAACGTTGAAAACCTTGCATGTTATATTAATTAGCGATATATCTCGTTTATTTCTGCGGTCATCTCTACTGTTTTTATATATTTTTCCAATAACACTTTTCGCCAACTCATTGGGAAAGTTGCCTGAATCAAGTATTTATTCAAAGAGAATTTACGAATACTGGTCAACTGTTAACAGATAACTGGAATCATATCAGGCCCAGTTTTGTTTTTCATTGTATGTAAACTTGCTATGATATCTCTGTTAGCTTTTATATCATCTAAATTGTATTGGCTCAATGCCCAGCCATAAAAATTGTAATATAACTGTTGTTGTTGTTGCAGGGTTTAACGCCATTTTTCAGCACAGGATAAGCTATACGTGGCGGCCAGTATAAATGGTGGAGGAAAAACCCGGGAAAACCCCGGAAAGAACCACCGATCCACGAGAAGCTACTGGCAAGCTTTCTCACATATGTCATATAACTGTTATAAAACCTGTATTTGTGAACTTTTGTGATTGTCCTCCTGGCAAATTATGCATATTTTTGGTATTTGCAGCGATGACATATTTTGATGGACTATCTACGTGATCACTCGGTTAACTGAATAAAGATTCGGTTGCATTTAAAACAAAACCAAAAACAATTTTGTTATCGTTATTACCTCTGATGTCTATGCAAACCTGTTACGTGTACCTCTGATGTCTATGCAAACCTGTTACGTGTTCCTCTGATGTCTATGCAAACCTGTTACGTGTTTTAACCATTCAGGTACTTCTATAGTTTTTCTTTTATTAACTGATACCTGATCACGTGTAATATCACATGATTAGTACTGTTTAGTTTCAGCTCGAGTCTTCGCTAAGTTTTCGTCCAAATTTGGTACGTAAAATGTCCGATGAACGTTGTGTCACGTCATCCATTTCATTTTATTTCGTAAGTCTTGTTCTGCGAAAAAAATCCTTCCATGCAACTTTCTCTCTATCCTGTGTGAGCCGTCTTATTTAGTTTGATAGCTCAGTCAAGCTGAAATTTTACTAAACCAAGCTCAATGCTTTTTACAAATTATTACATATTTCTCAATTCTTCTCGCGATGATTCGGTTTACATTTCCCTTTATCACACATATTATTTTCGTTTTCTATTTGAAATCAAGAAAAGATCTTTCAATGTTTGTTTTTTTTTTCTTTCTCTAACTTGCTTTAGAATATTAATTTAATAAAGTAGGGAAATCATCATGTATTAATTTATTTATCCAGTAAACTTTCAAGATTCTTACCAGTCCCATATATTTAAATGAGTGTGGAAAATACGCCGTTACCCACCTTAGTACCTAAAGCTTCTGCCCCTTATGGGTAGTACATTGAAAAGAAACCTCTTACCACCATGCTGTATCAAGACATTTTATGCAATGAGCACAACGTTACTAGAATCTTCAAATACATTGATGGAAACATTCTTGAGAAACTTCTCAGAAGAGACTTGTTCTGAAACCTGCCGCCGTGCCCAAAATTTGAAACAAGGGTTGATCTAAATTTCAAAACTGCTAGTGCTGATGATTACAATAACCTGATCACAATTAGACAATAGAAAGACTTTCTTGATCAAGCAAATCAAACTTCAATATGATCAGATGATATGAACTATCAACATTTGAACCAGCTCACAATACACCGGTAAACATTTTCAATAACATTTCTGAAACTAGAGACTTCCCACGGTCTTGGCAAGAAGCAACATTGATTCCATTAACTAAAGCCGGAAGGACCATGTACCGACTCGTCCAATTATTGTCCCATATCTATACAACCCTTCACTGCAAAACCATTAAGTGGATGATAAATGATACATTCCTCTAGTCGCTGAGTCCAACAAATTACTATCACGCGTTCAGTGTGCATTCAGACGGCAGAAAAGCACAAGAAACCATCCTGTCTGACTTTAAACGTATTACAGAAGCTTTCTAGAAGAACAACATAATGTTGTTGTCCTTTTCGACATGGAGAAAGCTCATTACATAACATGAACATTTGGCGTAATGAATGACCTATTCAACCGTGAACAAGTGGGCCGCCTAACTAATTTTATCTCCATTTTTTTAAAGATATAAAAGTTAGAGTTAAGATAGGCAGTACCCTCCGGTTCAGAAAGCTATTTTCAGGAGATGGATGTACATCGCGACAATATATTCTCAGCCACCCTATTCAACTCCAAGATTAACATCATAGTGAAATACTTTAATCCGGGAACTGACTGCTCGATATACGTCTACGACTTTTCGATAAGTTATAGATTAAATATTATAACATGGTTGGTACAATTTGCATATTTGTGAATGCAGTTTAATATTTCTGATATGTCAACATGTTAACATATCACTTTACGTGAATTCAGTTAGTCAAAATTTGTCAATGAAATTTATTGAGAAGTGTTCTCATTATAGATTAGCTTCGATCCTGAGAAATTTCTGCTCCCAGCCTTCTGGAACCTTTTCGTTGAGTATTACTATCAACATTTTGGCGGCCATGTTTCCAATCGATTGCCTTAAGGTTATTGGGTAAAGAGTTACGTCTATCGGAATATGGCCAATTTATCCCACAGGGGCTCGTTTGGGATTGGGACTAGGTGATCTAAATGTAAAACTAGAACACAACTACATTTCACACCTCAAACCTGTTACTGCCACCCCACTTCCATAACAAGGGTGATTTAAATGTCATCCTAAATAGGAGTAAATATATTCATCGCTCCTATGAAAAAAATGTAGACAAATGTCGGTATCACAACTAACAGAAAGTTATCAACCATATCGTTCTTACGAATCAAATAATGCAAATATCTGGTCACAAAACGTTAATTCTTGAATCATTAGTATACACAGCAACACCTCTATAGTCAAGACTTTGTACAATTTCTGCATCCAGTAATCATTACTTCACTCGACTATCCAAAACCTGGAATGCTTCTTTAGAGGAATCAACACACTTCAGGTGGAAACATTGCAAACAGTCTCATCGAAATCCATGTATATAACGCGTCAACTAATCAGTGCAAACGATTTATGTGACATCATACATTAATTTTCATTGGAGGTTCAGTGTGGAAGTTGATGTCTGTGGTAACTGTTCTATTAATCTGGAAGGACATGTTAGTTTGGATTTGAGTTATAATTTGTAAAAGAGCTGCTTCTAAATGTTATTGGTTGTCGAATTGTGCGCGAGTCTAGGATTATTTTTTTACACACAAAAATTGAAAGGTGCAGTGTCTGAGCCAGAATTTAATGAATGTCGAAATTACAAGTTCTTCTTTTTATTCAAACCCCTTCCACTAAATAAAAAATTTGTAACAAGTATAATCTCAAATGAGTAATGATTAAATATTAAATTTATGAAACTCTTTGAATAATGTTAAGATTTTCATCGCCAAGGCTCGCAAAAGCTGGATATTATTCAACTCGTTTCATAAATTCATTTAAGTCAATACCCATTTTAGATCCTCTGCGCATGCGTGTTATTGAACGTCAAGTACAGATAAGCCTAAGCAGAGTTCGGAAATGGGCAGAAGAACACGAATTCGAACTTTCAACGACAACCCACATCGGATAGAATCCTCAACCATTCTAACCATGATTGGCTTTGGCGACTAGAACTCACATAGATTAAAACAAAGACCATGAGGGAATAACCAGACATAGACAAGAAACACGAAACATTAGTGCCGCCTGCCAATCCTGAGACCGACGATGGCGCATCTCGCAAAACAGTGGCATTGATAAGGTATACAAACCACGGGTGCAAGAGTATATGCATAAACTTGGGGATGACATATACGGGTTCAGATTAGAAAGATATTAGAAAGCTGACAGATATTGAGCACTGAGAGCATCAGAGCACCTAAACCAACCCGCGGACGTTTAGGAGTAGTTGAACTTTCCTATCAGAACAATAACCGAAAGTACCACCATCAGAGATTCTCAGTGACTATACAGTATTTACCGATATGACCTCGGCGATAACCTTTTCTTCGAGCTAGGTAGGGTCCTTTATAAATTGTCTCGTCAGAAAATAAACAGTTTTATATTTTTTTAAAAGCGTATTCTGTTGCAACATAATATTCGGCCAGAAAGCCACACAGTCGCAAATATCTTAGGACACAAGGCATAATAAAAGTGATTCTTGACGAACTGGGCGCGTTGATGAAGACCGTGTTACTTATATGTCTAGGGATATCAAACAAACTGACATTTGAAGCAGAAAGCCGGGAACTACCATTTGTATTGTTAATATTTTCGTGCATGATTAAACCAACCACAAATATAGCTTACATAGTCATTATCGCTATAGTCACAAAAGCATTAATAAGAAAGCAGCCGGTACACATTTTAGCCAAAGGCATACTACGGCTTGATTGTCATCGTAAGGCAAATAATTATACGTTGCCTCTACAATATATTCTTCCCTGTCATTTAATGAGACCGCTCCGGTGGTTTCAGTGGTTAGAGCGTCGCCTTGGATGCGGGAGGTCGCGGATTCGAACAGCAACAGAGTAATACCAAAGACTTATAAAATGGTACTAGCAGCTATCTCGCTTGGCGCACAGAATTAAGAGGTTATTGTTAGGACAGGTCGGCTGGTGTCAGTATAATATGACTGGGTGGGACATGCTACATGTCTGCGGCATAATGCACTATAAACTGCCACACTGCAAACATCGTAGCGATAAAAATAAAACTGCTAAGGCTACGTTAAAAATCTAAACCACACACACACACACACACACAACACAACAACAACAAACAAACAAACAAACACAAAACTCACACTGATATTTAATGAAACAATGTTAAGTTTTATAGCAAATATGTCAACTATCTACAAAAGTCCATCTACCTACAGTTTACCTGTCATGCCAGTAGACATCCAAATTAACTATTTGGGTGCGCAGACCGTGACAAGATCATTTTTGACTTTCAAAAATCTATATAAAGACTACAGCCCCAGTTTGAAAATCTAGGCTTAAGCCAAGAATCTTAAGGGTTAGACAAGCTGTTGCGATCTGCAAATTACCTTTAAGTTTTAGGTACCAGAACGTTGTAAATCGCTTGCATTCTATCAATCTCAATTCATAATATGCCAAATTGATTCCATACTTACAATGCAAGTTGGCGAAAGTTGTACCCCATTTAACAGAAAAAAATATGCTGGGACGGAGATTTGGACACTCAATATCGTCGTTATGCTGGGAAATCTACCAGTTACCTCAATAAAAACTTAAAGAAAATAAAAACTCCGTCATGAAAGCATATAAACAATAAAAATGAACATTCTTCTCGTGCCTACAATATGAAATGCCAGAATTTAATTTAGACCCAGGAAGAAAGTGTCTATCTTCTTCGTTGGGACTAATAATGGGAATTCCTAGCCAAATGAGGAAATTTTAAGCTTGCAATAGCTTGATCACTTTCATCAGATTAAAGCCTAACTGAGTAAACTTCCGTAATCATTCGAATAAGTATATTCTGCTCTGTTGCGGTAATGCCTTTTAAACTAATAGTTTCGCTTAAAGTGAGTAAGCATCCAGTTGATATCTACACAAAACTGCACACGTGTTTTCTTCCGAGTCGGTGGAAAGAACGAATTTGTTATTCATAAGCCGTTCTCCCCCTGACTCAGTAGAAAGCAAGAATGCGGTTTTGTATATATTATATGCCTTCCTTTTTACGCTTTCTAAATATTTCTAGCTTTACTGTATGCATGAAATTCAAAACGAACTTGAATTTACAAAATTTCGATTCACTGCGTCCACAAATATGTGCTCCCGGACGTCAACGAAGGCAAATAAGTAGCTTGAATCTCAATGTGCGATACAATGTGTCGAAAATCAGGTCAAGCATGTACGATTTAATCTGTATGTAACAAGTTATTATTAGTATTGTATATTCTGTGTTGTGTATGAAATTTTTTTAAAACTCCTAGTTTAGCCAGCCTCTGTGGAATGGCAGGTGTTTGGGACCAACCCATGGGGTCCATCGGTGCTGACTGAAGCAAAACAACGCCTAAGGACTCCATTAAAGTTTTTGACCAGCCTCTACCCTGGTATGAAATTCACCTTTCACATATACTCCGTCATACCTGTTGAATGTAACGATTTTCATTAATCGTGAATTGTAAACTAAGTGTAGGATCACGTGGCCAGAGACAGTGAGTTTGACGTGTTTTTACATGCATATACATGTCCTCGTCGTCTTCTTCAGTTGAATCTACGGTTTGTCAGTTAGGCCATGCACAGGTAGGAAAAGTGTTTAAATTTATTTTTCGATTTACTTACATGTATACATGTTTGTGTATGACATTTAAAGACTTTGGGTCAGTCAGTTTATCTCGTACTACAGACCAGTCATTTGCAAAGACATGGGGTGATTTAAAAAGAATTCAAGTAAGCGATTCAATAACACTTTATTCTCGTTATGATTATTATTGTTATTATTATTATTATTATTATTATTAGTAGTAGTAGTAGTAGTAGTAGTAGTAGTAGTAATAGTAGTAGTAGTACCAAGAGACGTGTACGATTGTGTCATTGTGTTTCTCATGAAAATTTGCTTATGGACCATATAGGTCACCATACCTTTTATGTCCCCACTCATGACCGACTAGGACGTCCTTGCCACTCAGTGCTATAATAGGAGTGTGTCTACCCCATCGAATGATAATAAATTCATTGTGTTTTATAGGTGACCCACACGTATAGAAGTAAGCATTACCAATAACCCTATTATACCCGTCTTAAGTGCCTGCCTCTAACGTTCTGGATCGAACTGCGTTGAAGTACTACATATTTCGCACGCACAGACCAATTCAAATTGTCCCCATTCCATATTTTTGCTTTGTTTCCTTACATTAAAACGGATTCGTGTTTCTTCCCCTAAGTGTGCGTAAACTTGATACGACCGAGTTATACGGGGATATTGTAATCAAATAGTCTATGCTCCAAATAGCCATGATAATCCCATGTATTTTATTTTATTTATTATTACAATTTACTTGCATCAGCTTACTGATTTGCACTCGAATTCTTGTTCAAACGGTTCACATGCGCCAGGGGAAGAAAAAAAGCTGATATCAATGTTGGCGAATTTACATCAGTAGGAGCTCAATCGGGACTCACGGTCTTAAAGAGCAGGAGTGTGTCTACCCCATCGAATGATAATAAATTCATTGTGTTTTTCAGCTAAAATACTTATTTGTCATTCATGCACATATACGTTTATAGGCTACCATGATAATTAACGTCATTTGTGGCACGTGACAGAAGGAAAGGCAACATGAGCAAAGTGAATGAAATGAAAACATGGAAAGTCTCAGATTTTCGTTGGTACATTGTCGCCATTTTGTGCTCATTTTTCAATCAGTCGGTCTCTCCATCCGTTCTTATGATACTCCTTCTAACCAGCAAACCTAAGTAATCCGTAACCATGACGCAAGAGGTTTGGCTACTATATCTAAATATGCCTTTTTTAAAACAAAGTTTTCATCTTTCAAGGAGCCATTTTGATTTAGATGTTACCATTTTCTTATGCATTGTTACATCTCCACTACAATAGATTCTTGTAACCAACAAAACTCAAACAACAATCAACATATTTTGATACGAATTGCTGTACATTGTCTCATAGACCTTTGCATTTGCCTCGTTAGCTCCATGCATGAGTGTTATAGTCATTGACAATTATTTTAAAATCTAAACACAGTCTATCAGCATGTGAACTTGAAAGCTAATCCACTGTCACCACAGTTTAACAAGTCGTAGGACCTTTTAAAGGCATCTAAATATCACCTAGTTTTCGTTTGGTTTAACAGTTTTTGTTGTACATTTGTAGACGTATTAGTCACTTTTTCGGAGATCTCAGCTTTTGAAAGCCAAAATCAATGTGCATACTGAAAGGCATGTGGATGCAAGCGAGACACCAGGTTTTATGGAACGTCTCAAGATATCGTTTTTACAAAGTCAGTGTGCGGTACCCGTCCGCCCACCCACTCACATAGGGCAAACAGAATTTCACTCTCTGGCTTTGAAAAATGGGTTAAAATTACTAATATCAAAACACAATATGGGATCCAAATTATGCCTCAGCATATCAGATTTAATCCACATCAGTCAAACTATATAGGAAACGTATTGCTTAAAGGTCAAAAATGGCGGTTTCTGTTTAAACTTATTTCTTAAATATTTATATCTGAAAATCCTATATTCGTTGTTATCATAAATGTTTAATGCAATATCTAGTTTAGGAATAATTGCGTTCAAACGTATGACTCTCACAAAAGTTGGCACAGGCATTGCCTGCCAATGACATATGTGCAGAAGTGACGTATTACAAGAACAAATAACTCCCTAACGTGGAGACTTTTGTGCAGGCAGTTTGCGAAAGGTTATGAAATGAATACACATTTTGTAGAAATTTAAGAAATTCAAACTGCTATGGATACACCGGTCAATATGATCCTCGACAGGTTGAGAGAAAAACAAAACAAATGACGACAATTACTGCCAAGAATTACGAAACTAATGTGTATTCAAATGCAGAAGCAAAACCTCGGTTTCCCCCCCCCCCAATGTTTATAAAATAAATGCATAATATCCTTACTTTTCGTCAAAATTATCGACTGAATCGAATCAGGTCTTGGGACATGCTCATTGGTCTAAATATAAAATTTGCTCTGGTTTACTTTAATAGTTAATTTTTTCGCATTATGCTTTCAAGATAAGTGTGATAGACGATTAGATGGATGGAGAGCATGCAACAAATTTTTATCCTCCAGGAGAGAGAGAGAGAGAGAGAGAGAGAGAGAGAGAGAGAGAGAGAGTTTAGCGTTATTCCCGTTGTTCTATGTGCGCACGTGAATAGGATATATATTCATAAAATTCGTTTTCGTGGGCAGTGAAATGAAAACATAATTTTCATTACTATAAAGTGACTGACCATTTCAGGTGGATGGAGACGGGATGGTTTTATTTTTTGTTTGGAAAACAATCTTGCCAAAAATGTCTTGCTTACGATTTCAAATAACCCTCCAACTTCGAAATGAAATAGTTGGTCGCTGAACAACTCCCGTCTTAATGTATCTATAAATGATGACTTAAGATTCCGTACCTTTTCAAAGCTAGAACCATCGTCGCAAGCCACGGGAGACATTCCGTCATTATCCACCGTCGTTCCGTTTCCTGATACTTCGTCGTTTTTAAAGAATGCGCATAAGCAACAGTACGTCATGAACCAGTCTTCTACACATAAGTAAAAGTGATCATTTTATCGTTGGGTAAGTGACATTACTTTGATGAGAAACTTGGATTGGTTCATTCAGAGAGAATGTATAGTCATGTTGGATCACAACTGCGATAAAATATTTACTCGAGCTCGCAGCGATCGGTTCAGTAGGGCTATGGATATTCACAACGAGTAAATCTCCGCACACGAGGCCACCGTTGATGAAGGAACGTGGCTGATTATCGCCCGTGGTTTGCGACGATGGGATATAAAAGATTTGGCTGAGATATCTTTTACTACATTTATATTAAATTTAGGTGACTACTGAATTGTGACTTTACTATTTTGGTTTCTTACGAAAGACGTTGATCCTGAAATAAAGGTACTCGTTTGGCTTTTATTATAGCGGCTCGTGTTATTGCTTACAATTGACTCGTAAGTCCTATCTATACTATATAATAATACAGGGGAGTACACTTCTTCCATTTCCCCTGCGACCTATTTAGAATCGAAACTGATATCTCGTGCTACACTTCACCTAGTGTAATAACCTGAACACCGATATTTATCTCAGAGAATCGAATTGTTAGTCCTACATCAAATAGTACTCACTATCTCACCTTTAACATTACCGCCTGACAGAACGAAGTCCGATAAATCACCCCACCGCCAAATCTGTGTTGATACTGATTGACGATATGTGGATATGATGTCACCTGTTTATTAAAATGTGCAATTTTGCTACATGCATATCTTTCCGGAATTACCTGAGTACAGTTTAAACGTTTACCGGTATTTGGTAATAGCCATATCCAGCGCGAAACTCAAAATCGCCACAGGACAAATGGTTGTGCTATTCCACGTGGATTCACTAGTCGCCAAACATTGGATTTGATCTGGAAATATTATGTACATATCGACAAAAGAACCCTTCAGCCGACCGTAGCTCAACAGCCGCGAGAAATACTGGCAAGTGTATAAATTGTACACCGATATGTGCAGACAAGATTGACTGCGGGTTTTTGCAGCTTTTAATGAATAGGCGACATTAGTCCTTGAAACGCATATCAATATCATTACAGATGTGGGTTAATTTATAGGCCTAAATATGGCCAAGATTACGCCCGCTTAATATGCTAGTGTAACACGCAGAATAGGTTACTGCCATCGCATTTGTCGACCGAAAATGACATAATAAATCTACTGATAATCACTAGAAGTCTAAGATGAGATGGAATTAGTTTAGGAACAGACCATTTAATTTTCGGTGTGATGGTGGTGGACTTTCAAGCCAGGCTATTTTATTTATCTTTTACCTGAAGATAATTTTCTCTTTTTTCAGTTAATATAATGGATATAAGCTTTTAGTGTTACAAATCAGCAAAATTCGTTGTTGTTGTTGTTGTTGTTGATGATGTTGTTTCTTTTATGTATTTGATGGCCGGATTGTTTTTCTTTAAATCCCAGCCCCACACCCCCCACCCCCCACCCCACACACACAAGCACGCGCGCCACAAAATTAAACCTGTCTCGCCTCACAGTTTGTTCACGTCGGTAACTTTGGTAAAAGGCATTTCTTTTCCATTTTATGATAAAGATGATGACTGCGCTATGTATCACAACATTATTTTGTATCTCATTGGGTAGAGCGTCACACTCTAAATCCAAGGGTGGCGGGTTCGATATTCATCCAGGTCATCCTGGATCAGCCGACTCGGTTTGTCCTTAAGAAAGGCACCTAGCTCCCATTTCCTTAACGTAATGTAGCGAATAATGTGTCAAAAGTGTCGTTCAAACGCACAAAAATGTATGACACACACAAAGTAGTGGAATGACAAGTTGGTTTTTTAGGTCATTTGAGACATAACTCTTAACTTTTAAGTGGGCAACTGTGCAACAGTTTTAGTGTCCATCACAGAGACGTGACTCATCTAATAGGAAAGATTTATCAAATAAAAATGCTTTCATCTCATTTCCTATGTCTTAATCGTAGTCATTTTAGTATATTTAAGTAAAATTATAAGTTTTATATTTTTTTCTAATTCGACCAGGGAGTCAAAACATGAAATAGAGGTAAAAACTTGAATATATTGGAGGTTGTTACTAGATTAATTATTCTCTGAAATTGAATAATATATCCCTGAAACAGCAGCGGAAAGACATGTCCAGATCACTGCAGCGGAAAAACATCCCAGAAACTGCTCGTTTGAAAGCACTACAAAAATTAGATGAAACTATAGCTAACAAAAATTAGGTGAAAGTATTGCTAAGCCGATCGATCAGGAAAGCATCTTGGATTAACTGAGTGAAATATTTGTCGCTGAGATTGGCAATTGTTTTTGCTCAAAATGAATACTGTTTCGAAATGGCGCGAACAGTCAAATGCCGGACTCCATCATAACATCGAACCGTCTGCAGGCAGTTGGCCTCTGTATGATATATTTATTATTCATATATTCAAATAGGTATTGGGTTAATTGTTGGGTAACCTATGTAATAGGTTTCCTCAAGTGTTTCTTCTTCAGATACGTTATCCGATCATAATATCTTAGGAAAACAGCTATTAACTCGTACAGCCAGCCCTCCAGCTAAACCATTTGAACTAATAAGCTAAAAGTTAGTTGCCTGCAAATGCGGCAAGTGATATGCCCTTAAATTCAGGGATCTGACACCAAAGAGAGGCTTCGCAAACCAGCCTACAAGCATTCTGGAAGTTGTTCTACGTCAAAGTAAGTTGGATGCATTTTCTCTTCAAAGAGAAGTATACTCCATTTATGATTTCCAACTCTTCTTGTCCATTTTTTTCCATGACAAGTTTTCTGACTTTGGCATATTATAAACTTTGGCATATTATAACTTTGTTGTGCTATCACAGGAAGGCGCCCTTTGTAGTTACCTACTTGGATCGATAGTGCGCCCTTTCTGACTGGTGTAGCTTTATTTTATAAGCAGGTATTTTGCTGGAGAATACTAAATAATTTGCTGTATAATTTCCTCTACGGTCGAATAGATACAGGTAAGTTTTCTATAAATAGTCTGGTAACAGCGTGCACTTCGTGGCCATCATAAGCGACGCTTTGGTGATTTTAGCTGCATATGCAGTCAGCTGGACTTTCCTACGGGTAAGTTTTTATAAGAATTGATATTATATAGTCCACTTCGTAAGTATAGCGATGCTTCAATACTTTTCCTGTATAGGCTACTACGTGTGCCCTTACATGAAAATTTTCAAATAGTGTGTAACACAAGTAAGTCCATTTTCTGAGTTCATAAAGCATGACACGCGTCTTGCTACAGACCTGTATATATTGTCGGCCCTTATTCTGTTTCGAGATTTAGTCCATTGTCAAGATACGCATAAGCTATAAAATGGTGGCAACACGAGAATGACAACCGTTCTACTTTTTAGGCTAGCCACTGGTGCCATTCACAAATACATGTATATGAGCTGCTTGGAACGAATGTCAGTGGGCTGCAGTACTGACGGCAAATTAGGTTAAAAAGCAAAAGCGCACGTTAAGGGACGAGGACGCCTTTAGAATACATGCCGACGTCACTGCATTAAATGATTTACTTTTGGAAAGGTATCACATTACAAAACGCTTATCAGTAACAAAGCGATCCGAATTAGCCGAGTTCGCAATAGACTGGTCCCCTGGAATACTTGTACACATATAAATAGCGCATTTGCAAGCATCGGGCCCATTATATACGGTAGATTCATAGGGGCCGGGAAAAAAAGCTAGGTTAGTAACAGCGTTTGCTCTGAATGTCTCCGCCAAACCTCTAGGCTTGATATGGCACGGTTTCTAAGTCCAGTCGTCATTAAAGATTACATATGAGCTAGATCTAGATCAACGCAAGCCTGTTCAGATAGCATTTCGCACATTAGAAGTACTGACCGGTTTTTTGGATCAAATATCTCCTAATGTGTCCCGCCACAAAAACCTGGACGTCATGCATGATAAAATGTTACTGAACCGTCCTGACCGGGCTTAGCCATACTTTTCTTATGACAACAGGTTATTAGCACAGTCGATCTTACCATTCACGCCAAATGACGAAACGTCTTTCTCCATTTTGCATACTCCACACTACGTAGGCACTCACATGGATCAGCCTAACCAACATAGTGCCATACGTCACTCAGTGCGGCCGGTTTAGTACCTCATTACTCGAGGGATATGTGCGGCCGGTTTAGTACCTCATTGCTCGAGGGATATGACATTACTACGTTCTAATGCTTTTGTCACTCAAATTGATCATCTGCTTAGTGATCGTTTGGAAGTAACTGTATCCCAGTCAGTATGTTGTGCGAGCTTTGTGGCCCGTTCTTTTAAACACTCTTTCCACCTTTATCTCAGATTGCACAGATGTTGGCGTTTCCCCATTCACATAGAAAGAACGAAATATGCTCACAAGCTCCATCATCCTTGCTACATCTCATTTTAAAAAGTGAAGACTCTGCTTTCCAAGCGTCAATCTGGGAATTCTTTCGCTTTCTACCATGAAAGTTTTATCCTCCTGCTTCTCCATCAACAGCTTGGTCCAAACATCCGGGCATCAGTTGATTTACTAATAAGGAAAGACGAACCGGTTTTGAAACTCCTACCACAGTCTGGGCGAGTTGCAGACCTTTTGAATTGCTTACACATGCAATTACAGGCCCCTAGTGTCAACACTCTTCCCAGCTGCGCTTTCCATCAGATCTTAGCTTCTCTGTAACAATATAAGATATAATTGTCTCGCCTGCCTCGTCAGATATCCCGGGGTGGGGTAGGAAGGTTTTTACTCATTGTGATCGAATGGGGAGGTATTGGCCATGACGATCAGTTGATCCCGCGAATGGTTTCATAGGATCTCACTATCACGCTCAACACACCTCCTTTATTAAATCGTCAACCATTGTGTAAACTATCCAAGAGATACCACTGCGCATCGCATTATTCAATGGCCAATCAGTAGGACCACCGGAAAAGCGCACAGAAATAGTTAATTTTATCAACGATCAGAATATCGACGTCTTTTTCCTGACAGAAACATAGCTAAAAACATCAGGCGATGAACCCAAGTGCGCGGATCTAACACCCACCGGTTACTCCATCCAGTCGTTCCCGCTCCACTCTCGCGGAGGTGGAATTGCTGTCATCGCAAAGAACTCCATGATCAACCGTCTTAACCACACAACAACCTTCAATTTCTACCACACATCGTTTTAACTAGTCCAAACCACACTCACACTGGAACAAACGTCAGTCCATTTTTTCTGCCTCTACCGCCCTCCTCCTAGTAGAGAAAAACAAGCTGGCTGAACCTCTCTTTTTGGAGCAGTTTCCGAATCTTCTGGAGTATGGAAAATCGATAGGTGGCAACCTGATTATTCTTGGAGATTTAAACTTTCACTTTGCCTGTCCTGGAAACCCATGCACATCAAAACTCCAAGATTCCATTCACATTTTCAACCTCAAACAGTCAGTTAGCCAACCCACCCATAAACATGGTCACATTTTAGACTGGATTCTTTATAGACCTGATGATAATATTCTACAGTCCTCCCTGGTGTCCCACGAACTTGTATCAGATCACCTTTGCATTATATGCCATCTTGACGTATCGGTCCCTAACTCTCCACCTTTATTTGCTACCAAGAGAAACCTCCGTATGATAAATAGAACCCAACTAATACATGACATCCAAGCAAACCTAAAAACTTGGTTACCTCCTACAGCAGAACAAATTGATAACTGCCTGCGTTCATTGCTTGAAAAACATGCCCCAGCAACCAGGTGCAGAGTATCAATTCAAAAGTTGTCTCCGTGGCATAGCAGTGTTAGGGACCAGCTTCGCACTGCTGTAAAGCTGAGAGGCTTTGGTTTTCAACCAGACTCACTATTCATAAGCAAATCTATGAAGCCGCTAAGAAGAATGTAGTCCATGCAGCAAAATCAGCCCACTACAGTACTAAGATCACGGAAAGTTCCAGCTGCAAAGAGCTTTTCGAGATTACTAACAAGCTAATGTCCAGGAACAAATGTACACCACTTCCAACTACATTCTCTCCAGTCGACCTTCCGGACCTGTTTGCAAATTTCTTCCGTGACAAAGTACAAACCATTAGAGATAAGCTTGACAACACAATTTCAATTGACTTGTCGTCACCATACAGTTGCGATACAGAATTTAAGCGGCAACCGTGAGCAGCATTTGAACCTGTATCTATGGATTTAGTACGTACAGTCGTGATGAAGAGTGCACCAAAGTCATGTGAACTTGATCCAATTCCGACATCACTGCTGCTTGAGTGCTTAGATCCTATATGGCCTTCACTAACTGATGTTATTAATACCTCTCTCTCATCCGGGGAATTCACATCACTTTTCAAAACTGCCATTGTAAAGCCTCTGCTGAAGAAACCAACACTCGACCAGAACGATTTAAAGAACTACCGCCCAGTTTCTAATCTCCCATTCATGTCAAACATCTTAGAAAAGGTTGTTCTATCCCAACTTGTATCTCATCTGAATTCAGACAGTCTTCTTTAGCAATGTACAGTCTGCATATCGCCCTTGCCACAGTACTGAAACTACTCTTCTGAAAGTAGTTAGTTAATGGCCTTCTCACTGCTTTGGATGGCGGAAAGATTACAGTCTTCACCCTCCTTGACTTGTCTGCAGCATTTGACACAATAGACCATGATATATTACTTCACCGTCTCCAGCATGTATTTGGCATTCAAGATACAGCCTTACTATGGTTCAAGTCCTACTTGGTCAACAGGACACAAATTGTGTCCGCAAATGGAAAACACTCCAGCCCAGTTGATCTATGTTGTGGTGTTCCACAGGGGTCTGTTGTTGGACCTTTTCTGTTCATTCTATACACTCAGCCACTCTCAAGTGTCATAGATCATCATCCAGTATATCACCAATTGTACGCTGATGGCACCCAAATACACAAATCTAGCCACCCAACTGAAGTTGAAGCTGCCATCCAACGTGTAGTAAGGTGCATTTCCGATGTGAAATCATGGATGACATGTAACAAGCTGCAGACGAATGATGATAAAACTGAAGCCATTCTGATTACAACACAAAGACTTTCTCTTTCACATCCTTTACCTCAAACAATAAATATCAGCAACACCAACATCAAATTCACACCGTCAGTACGAAACCTAGGTGTTACTCTCGACAGTACTCTCTCATTGCACCAACATGTCATGAACATATGCAAGGCTGCATATCTTGAGCTGAGATGCATCAGCTCTATTTCGCAAGTATCTTTCAGTTGATGCATCTAAAACACCTGTGTGTTCCTTAGTACTTTCAAGACTGGACTAGTGTAACTCAGTTCTGTCTGGTTTGTCTCAATATCTACTTCAGAAACTTCAAAAAGTTCAAAACACGGATCACCCTTAGAATACCACAATCAGAGCACGCCTCCCCCTGCTCTGTACCCTACACTGGCTATCCATTCGATCCAGAATTAAACACAAAATTTGTTCTCTGTGCTACGTTTCACTGACTGGCTCCAGTCCAACATACTTATTCGACATCACCCATGCGTACACACCAGCAAGATACTTACGCTCCTCTTCTGACACTCGTATTCTCATTATTCCCACTATGAAAATGAAGTCATATGAACAACGTTCTTTTGCATACCAGGGCCCAGCAACATGGAACGAATTGCCCACTGAACTTAGACACAAAGACACAGTGATCTCATTCAAAAGCGCTCTTAAAACTCACCTATTTCAACTGCAAGAACAGACTTCAAGACCTAATAATGTTTCCTTACATTAAATATTTTCAGCATGTTTTCTAATTTCATGGTGATTGGTTTTATTTTTGTAATCATATCATTATATATGTTTTTTAAGTGTTGTCAAATGTTGTAAAGCGCTTAGAGCTTATAAAGATTAGGCGCTATACAAAGTCCTCATTATTATTGTTATTTTATTATTATTATTATTATTATTATTATTATTATTATTATCCATTCTGCATTCTGCTACAGAGGTACCCAGATACACGTCCAAGGCAGTTTCAAGAGAAAGGGTGGTAGAGAATGTTCACAATGCAGAATTACTAGGTTTTAATTTTCCTGGCCCCAAAGGTCAACGGCACTTTTCCACCATAGACCTAAACACCGTCGTTCGTTTCATCCGCGCTCCCTTTCAAAATGAAAACAACAAAGTGGATTTTAAGTGCCGTTCAGGAGGAAGATTTCGCTAGTAGTATAGACCTGTTCAAACTTCGAGGAAGCTCCGGGGGTTCGCTTTCCAGTGGACAGTTTACCAATTCAGGGCACTCCCTTTCGGACTCACCATCATTCGATGGATCTCATAGTATCCTATGGACATGGTCATGATAAATTTAGAGAACACCACCACGGCTGTAATATTCGACCACCTGAACGAAAAAACACCTGATAAGTTATATCTTGGAGCAAGACATGATAGCCATAGTTACGCTCCTTCTCAGCCTTCGATTCCTTGTCAACAAGGAAAACTCAAGGCTCATACCAACTCTACATTTTACCCATTTAGGTGTGGGGTTCAAAACACAGGTAAATTGAGTATGTCTCTCTCAGTAACGGGCATCGAAATCTGTTCAATGATACATTCAGTTCTTATATGGGAAAATCTCTCATCCCAATACTTCCTTTGCCTACTAGGTATACTCATTGCGGCAGCTAACTCTCATTATACTAGATCGTCTTTGTATCAGACCATTACAAATCGTTCAGCTATCCCAATGAAGGCCAAGACATTGCCCCTTGGACTAACGTATAAGAGTCTCCATATATATGAAGATGGGACAACATCAGTTAGTTCGTGTTGGGTGTTTCCTTTCAGGTACAACCTCCGTCCAGATGCAAGCACAGAGGGTTCTGGTGCACCTCCTTCCATCATTCCAGAATGCTATTGGAGTGTGGTCCACTCACGAAAGTCTTTTGCTCATCAACATCCTCGAGATGAAAGCCATACTTAAAGCATTTCATTAGTGGCAGGAGGAGCTACGTGGAAGGGACGTTCTTATTCTGTTCGACATCTCCACTGTGGTCGCTTATTTTAGAAGTAAATGGCGAAACAGGTCCCCCGACCTTTACATTCTTGTTTGAGATTTTATAAGGTGGTGTATGCAGTGACAAACCCACCTACAAGTTCATCATATTCCAGGCCGATTAAATGTATTACCAGACTAGCTGTCCTGGTAGAATTATTTTGTACACAGAAAGGGTCGCTACATTCCTCGCTGTTAATTTACATCTGTACCCGCTGTGATAGACCAATGGTAGATCCATTTGGCAGGTGAAATGCAAAATTCCCAACCTAGGTCCCACTTATGTCCGATCCAAAGGCCCGGATAGCCCATGCTCTTTCCATAGATTGGAACGGTTTGGATGCATACGTGTACCGTCCAACATCTCTGATTCCGAACTTAATATAGGAAGTAAGATAATCGGAGTGATGCCTTATCCTGATTGATACATACGGTGGGAAAAATCGCGGATCAAAGACCTTATAAATCTAACAGCGGAATTACCCATGAAAAAATAGATATTTCACCATCTGCAACCACAACGGTACGCGTTTTATTAGAGTCCAGAGTTCAACGTGCACGTCTGGATGATATTAAACAAGCCCTCAAAAAAGACTGTTTTCTCAACAAGTGTTTTGCAAGAATCGCTCGAGCAAGACGACTCTCCATTTTGAAAGCGTAAAAATGAAAATGGAGAATTTTGACACAAAGATGTGAGCGTGAATATATTTCCCCTTCAAAGGCATCAATGCGTCAAAGGGCTAACTTCCTCCTTTGGCTCTTTGATGAGAAACAGTTAGTGCCAACCACGATAAAGGCAACCGTTCCACAATCTCCGACACGCTGATTCATCATGGAAAGTAGGATGTCGGACAAAACAAAATATGCATCCGATATTCTGTCAACCTCCGATTTCACACGTCGAAATGCGTTGGGACGGTACCCAAAGTGGAATCTATCATGGGTGCTAACCTGGCTGAGTAAGACACTATCTGAACCGCTCTTGATTGCTTCACTGGTTTACCTCTCGCATAAAACCTGCATCCTACTCGCACTAGCGACGGCAAGCAGAATCAGCGAAATATGTGCTTTAATAGTTGACCAGAACTACTTGCAATTCTTACAGGATGGGCCAGTGTCGCTCAAAACTTCCCCAGCTTTCATTGCTCGCAGGAAATCAAGGTTTTGTGCTGAAACTCCTGTCTGCACAGGTAACATCATTTCAAGTTCGTCTACAGGACTCATCGAGAGCTATGAAGTGGAACCTCATCTTTCTCCATCTTTTACTTCAGTATATCTTGTATCACAAAAGGGTGAACTAGACTACCTTCTCCTGTCATTCGATAGTATTCATGTATATAGGAGAGATCACTCTAGCTGCCACCTTTGAAACTGCAGGTAACACTATGTTTATTCGTTAAACGGTTTAGCTGTGAGTGCTGCATTTGCGAGGTAACAGTAGTAGTTCTCCCAAGGTATTATGATCGGGTAAGTTTTATCGAAGAAACATTTTAGGAGAAAACACAATTTAGTTTCTTCTTTTTCAGCTTGTAAGATATTAATGCTACTTTACCTTGCCTATTATATTTATGTAGGGACAGACAGGGTTGAGAGTGGGGGAAAGTCAATTCACATGTGCTTATCAGCTATAGTTAACGCATTATCGGTCCGGCACCGTGAGAAGACATGATAAAAGAATGACAACTGTAACTGCAACGTAAAAACCGTTTAAAGTAAAATGAAAAATATGTAAAAAAAAATGTTTTCATTTCTCAAAGTATGTTATTCTGAGTCAACGAATTTTAAAAAACCCTAGAGTCACATATTACTGTTCTACGTTCATTAGGTACCAAAAGTAGAAACATAAAGATTGAAAATAGTACATGCTTTATTTTTTGTTTGGTTGGTTGTCGTTGTTGCTTGTTATTGTTGTGTGTCTTCGGGGTGCTGTTGTTTTCTTGTTTTTTTTTGGGGGGGGGTATGTGATTTTTCTCTTTCTTAACAGCCACAACACATCTTGTAATGATGCATTTTACAATACAGTAACGAGAAAGCCCAATACTACCATGAACTGACAATGATAAAAAAATTAAATACAATAACGAGAAAACCCAATACTACCATGAACTGACAACGATAAAAAATGAATCGGAGATTAGTTGCGTATCAAAAATGGGTTCAGGGCAACAAGAAACCAAATGCTTGAATGAAGAAGAATTTTAAAACCCTTGGAAAGATCAGAATAAAGCAAAACCAAGTAAATGTCTGGATCAACTCTGAGAGCGAGAAAACAAGACTAACACAAATTCTGGAAACAGAAATTATCAACCAAATGTTTTGATTGAGAATAAAGTTTCAAAAGCGCATTGGAGAACAAAGTGATACAGAAGTCTGAGCGCAATCCAACCTCAGCAATAAATAGTATGGGGGAAAATATAATGTCGTCAAGTAGATAAATGAGACATTACTCAAATCAGCAAGTAAAGGAATTCTAGTATTTATTTATATATCATGTGCACTGCATGCTCAGCCATTTAACAGCACCATCATCAGCAAGGTGCAGAGCCTGCAGCCCACCGGGGAGCTTTGTCAGTCGGCAGTTATTCACAGTATGTGACATGGTCTGCAGAGCTCCACGGCTACTGGAAGAGCCAGTGGCCTGACCCCATCGTACAAGGTTGACTGCACAACACCCCTGTCCTGTCCGGAAACGGTTCATCGTACTCCACAGATGTCGCGAAAGGTTGAAGCCAGGAGGGCAGACAGATGGCTCAGCTACGAGGGAGAGAAATTCTAGTTAACATGATCTACATTGAAACTTTTAAATCTTGCGAAAGCTTTTAAACATAGGAAACAGCCGTCTTTGAAAATTCCGTTCTTTAGGACACACAAAATAGAAACAAACTGACACACAAAGCAATCATACACAAGCAGTAATTAATATTTTATCACGTCCTAGAGCGGAATTAATATAACAGCAACAACAACAGCAACAACAACAGCAACAAACAGATGAAAAGTCAGATACCGAACAAACTTGTTATGGAAAGACGGCGCACGTTGTAGGACTGAAAATTCGAATCCGATTCTGAAAGCTTCAATTACAGAAACCTTTTCAGAAATGGCAAAGATTGTTTAGTGTCGATGGATATAAGATGAAATGTCTAAGTGGTTTAGGTTCTTTGCATAAATGATGTTATAATTCTAGCTATACTATTATAATCTGGTTTTCAGAAAATATAACTTAACATTTTCTCATGTTTACTACATTTTCAGACCAAAACTAAATTACCAAGGTATTTGTTGCATGTAATATTTTGGTTTGTAATTGAAAGAGAGCTTTTCACTAATGCGTATTAGTATATATAGGCGCACGAGTCAGTATGCACTTCTGTCATATCACCGATTCCAAACACAAGCCTTGCATGTACGTTAGAGAGAGGAATCTAAAACACTAAAATATTTGGGATACAGTTATTATTTCATTCATTCTCCACTTATTTTATTCATTTCTTTACTTACAATTTATTTTCAGCGTATCCTGACAACGCAGAGAAATGGAGGACAGATTTTATATGAAATTTTATTATGCCTGTTTGGCAACGGTTTTTGCTGTGAAGGTCTTCATTGCTAGTACACTGATCTCTGTCGTCCTTCGAACCTACCAGAAGTTTTCCTTGGTGAAAAAGACTATCGACTACTTTGGCGTCTTGGACGATATGCCCGTTTGGTCCAGATACGTTAGAATACCCATCGGCTGGAGGACGTTTACACATGCATGGGGCACGTACTATTATGGTCGTTCAAGTGGGATTGAACAGGGACAACTAGCCCCTAACCCAACAGTTGTATCCCTAATCGAGAAGGAAGGCGTCAGCAAACGACTTCTTGACTTTGTAAATCAGGGTAGACCACTGGTGATTAGCTTCGGCAGTTGCACTTGACCCCCATATTTGACAAAATATGACCAGCTTATTAAGCTAGCGTCAGAGTTTGCCCATATAGCTGACTTTTTGACTGTGTACATATCGGAAGCACATCCCGAAGACGATTGGCGCTTTGATGGAAACAAGTATTCCATTTATCAACATAAAACGCTAAAGGAGAGAATCACAGCGGCCATTATGTTGGAAAGAGATTATCCTGCCCCATTTCCAGTTGTAGTGGATACTATGGAAAATGATGCCAAAACGCAGTACGGAGCATACCCAGAGAGACTCTTTGTAGTAAAAGACGGTGTGATTATATATGCGGGAGGAGTGGGTCCTTTATCGTTCGATCCGCTTGCTGTTCGCAGGATTCTTCTTGCATTCAAACAATCGTGAATATCAGGTCATTGAGGCAACACTTGATGAACTGTATTGCATATCAGAAATAGACTTTAAGAGAGCAATTAAACTTATATTTACCGCTAAATTTATTGATCACATGACCATTGTTATTTGCGTTAATATACCTATATAATAATTTTCAGATACGTAACATGTAATAACACCTCATGCCGTTACAGATGACGTCATGATATGCGAAAAAAAGACGTAATGATCAAGGCATCTGAATGTATTTCAAAGTTATTTTACTACAATATTCTGCAATTGGTCACATAAAATCATGCTTTTCGTCATATTATAAATACAATATTAATATGTGCTCATTTCAAATATAGTTTATAAAGCTCAACGAATGATTTCAACCCATTGCTCGCCAAGGCTTGCAAAAGAAAGACGTTT
The DNA here is from genome assembly GCA_016617855.1 of Megalonaias nervosa. Lineage (NCBI taxonomy): Eukaryota > Metazoa > Mollusca > Bivalvia > Unionida > Unionidae > Megalonaias > Megalonaias nervosa. Next base: position 199 of record JAECUM010061909.1, on the reverse strand, counting down.
TCGACTCGTTTCATAATTTTCATTTGAAATGAGCACTCCAATAAGATCTATTTTTTGAAAGCAAGCAGAAATGTGGGTTCAAAAGTTCTTCACTATTTACCCAGCAATTATCGCTGTTCTTCCTTGTTTTGCTTGTTATGTAAGGGTATGTTTTATGAGAGAGAGAGAGAGAGAGAGAGAGAGAGAGAGAGAGTCGTAG